>NDXB01017373.1:63735-124678 GCA_002631895.1 Agapornis roseicollis | reverse complement strand
TTTATTCCTTCTTTTAAAGCTATACTTTTTTTTTTTTTTTTTTTTTTTTTGGCTCAAATCATTGAAAAGCACAGGAAAAGTCACTTATGGTAATACAAAGAGTATCTCTTCATATTAACCTAAGATTTCAGTATGTAGTACTTGAAAATTGTACCTTCAAAAACTTAAAATATTGAATTACATGTATATTTTTCTAATTTAAAACAAAAATAAGGATTTGGTGTTCAGTCCTTCTGTAAAGTGTGTCTCAGAGTTGCCTTTTGCCTGAGTGGTATTGCTGTAATTATTCTCTAGGGGGGAAATGCCTTGAGTCAATATATGAAAAGAATGGAATAGACATTATGCAACTTCCATCCTTTTTGTGAGGCCTCATTTTTGTAAACTGTTCTTGTTTTGGTCTTCTGGCTGGATAAGCACAAGCTGAGTCTGGCTGAATAAATACAGGCTGAGTCTGGTTGGGTAAATACAAGCTGAGTGAATCCTGATGTCATGAAAGCTCTTAAAACTTGCTTTTGCCTCAACTCTTACAAGCAAAGCTTTTTCTCTTGATCCTGTTCAGCTGCAGGAGTTGGTATTTTCTTTCGTGTTTGTTATTTCACCACTGTTGGAAGATTACCATTAATGAAATAGAACTCCTCAATGACTCAACCTTTGCACCTAGTAGAATGACACTTCCAAAGATAGGTCTGAGCTAAGAATTGAGATCCAATCTCAATTTTAAATACCTTTTCCCACCTACTACTCTTTCCAGCTCCACACCTAAATCAAGAGTGATTATTCTGGCAATTTGAATCAGCTCCCTTACAGAGAGAAGGAGATTTGAATCTAATTTAAAAGTGGTTCAAAACATAGAAGAGAAACCATTTAAATCTTTAGAATTCAAGGAGCATAAGAGTAAAGCTGGCTGCAAGCAAAATACAGGCAAGTAGTCCAGTCCCCATCCAGACCCAGAAAGTCTCCATTTCTAGCATCTGTAGTGCTTGGCTCTGTTGGGTTTGGATGGGGTTTGTCTCTGTCAGTGCCAAATCAAAAACTCTTACCTATAGTAGCTTCAGCTCAAAAACCTCCCCATCCTTGGCTGTTAAAGAGGGGAGAGCCCCGCTTTGACCAGCCTTGTGTGCACTGCTGAGTTCTGCTGGATGCCTCTGTGTGTACAGGTAGTTTTTGATTATTATTGGAGAGCTAAGGAGAAGGCCAGAAGAAAAATTCCACCTCCGTGCCCTCCTCCTCCTCTCTCCCTCTCCCCAAGCTCCACTTCTGTGGTCCTCGACACCAGTGCAAAGGGTTCTGTTCCTGAAAGGAAAGTGGGGTACCTCAACTTCCCTAAAGAACCATTAGAAAACTGTAATTTCAAAATGAGTTTCCTGTCCAAGGAAGAGGGCTTAGCACTTACAAGAACAGTTCTCCACTGTACAAGGCAGACATTTCAGTTTTATGAGGAACAAATAAAACATTCCTCTGTGCTTTACAGGCATAACACTTTCTTAGACTCTTTAGTTACAAAATGACCTGTCTGCATAGTTGTGCTGATCAGTCGCAGAGAATAACACGGCCCAACTGTTTTAGCAGCACCTGATGCAGTAAAGCAGTGGAGGTGGGGGAAGCGGAGGCAAACCAAAAAGTAGTCTGCTGCTTGCAACAAATCTGTCCCATGCTTTTTAGCCATTAATAATGTCTCAGATACAAACAGAACAACTCTTGATGTAGAGAGGTGGAGATACAGAATCCTCCTGAGGTCAGTGGGCATGCACAGGATGTACCCAGCTTGTCCGTTGGAAGGTGAATCAGGTCTTGTGTCGCAAATGGCTGTATGCAGTGCTGAATGCAAACTAAACCACACGTGCAAGCTGTGGCTTCTGAGAATATGTGAAAAGGATTATGCCAGCTTAATTCTGTTCTTTGGAGGTGTGGAAAGCATGGTCAGGTTGACCTTACCCCATTAATCCTGCTTTAAAAAGAAATTAGAGCAATAGTCAGCATGAAATGTTGAGTTTGGGAGGGCTTGGACTTAATATTCTGTCTCGTCCTGTAATAAAGTTAGTTATTACAGAAGAACATAAGAAGAACATAAAACTAGTGAAAGCTTACCAAAATCCTTGATCAAGTTTAAGTGTAGAACATCCAGAAGCAGCTGTCATAACTAGCTATTATGGGTCTTAGGATGAAAAGTAATTGGAGAATTATGTTAAACTTGGGCTAATGAGAAACCATAGTCTGTGCTATGTAGTATTACTTAAGATTTACTGTGTGTTACGGTAAAGGTATGTGGTCATGTGGGCTTTGATTTTAGTCTTTTTCATTTCCAGATTAATGTCTTAACCAGTTGTATCTGCCTCTACAGCAAGCTTATGGGAGAGCTTTCATGGTATAATCAGTTGCTAAATGTGAAATCAATATCATAGCCCATTCTAATGTAAAATTTTATTATATTAGCATGTAACAGATGTAAAAAAAGAAGGTTCGGGTTTTTTTGTCTCCCTTTTTCTTCAAACGCCACTGGTTTGCAAGAGGAAATACACCAAAAGCAATAGTGAAGCACAGTCTGTACAGAAGGAGATGAAAGATTAGGTATAATGGAGACAGCAGTAGCACATAATTGTAGTTAGATAAACATGTCACTTCTTGAATTGTTCCCCTGACTTTCTTGTAATTAATAGGATTCTTTGCCTAAGGCTTGTTGAGTAGAAGACAGATAAGTCAGGAGGTAATACTGCAGCCTTTTGCTTCATAGATCCTTGCAGGGGAACAAGTTAATCTTTCCTAATTCTAATAAAAGCCATCATATGCCCAGCTGTTAAATGTGTTTTGTCAGGACTGGAGATTTCTTCTAAGGGATAATTTACTAGCAGCAAACAAACATGATTCATCAATTACCGCTTCTGGACAGAAAGTTCTTCTCAGAGGAAAAAAACAAAATCATTGTAGTGCAGCAGCAGAGTTTGTATTTTTAGTGTCTTAACTTGGATGTGTGCTTGTGTACTTCCATAATGTTAAAATGAGAAACTGGGAATACCATCTTTTCCAGTGATAAAGTAGAAGCAGTGCAAGCCAGAACTCATGTTTACGACAGGTTTGAGGCAAAAAAAACCTGTAGCATTTGTCCATCTAAAGCTCATCACCTGACAGGAGAGGGATCCTGAGGATGAACACACAGTAACCTTGAGAAGAACATTCTAAAGTCAAGAATTTAGGGGATCTGCTTTAAAAAGACAAAAAAGTAAATGCAGTTTAGACCACAGGACTTTAAGTGTGTATTGCATTCACCCTTCAGGGAGTAAACACACAAAAAAGAAAACTACAGTTTTAGAAGTAGATACCTACTGATGGTATTCTAAAGCAGGCAGGAATAATGTGATCTAAATAAGACATCTGTCTGCATGGATGCTGACAAATAACACATTGATTTCTCTTGATGATCACAGTGTGATTAAAAGGGGCTTGTTTTTTTTCCCAGCGGAAATTCTGGAATTGGCTGGAAATGCAGCAAGGGACAACAAGAAAGGTCGAGTCACTCCTAGACACATCCTGTTGGCTGTAGCAAATGATGAAGAATTAAATCAGGTGAGAAAAAAACTCCACCGTGTGAGGGCCAGGATTTCCTTTAGGGCTTTTTAAATTGTCTTTCCATATAGCTGACTTGTAACTCAAGATCTCTGCTTATTGAGTAGCCCACCAGGAATCAGCTCCTTCCCTCACTAGCACACTGCCTGTGTAACTAACAGCAGCACTCAGCTTAATTATGCATTTCAGGACTCTTAAAATGCGCAGAATGCAATGGGGATGTAATATGACATTTGCTTGCACTATTACAACCACTTATGTTAGAGTTGGACATTGTCATAAACTCTACAAAGACACAGAGAAAATCTTGTAGATGAGGTTTTATGGGTTTGTTTTCTCCATTACACAGCTTAGGACTCAGTAGGACCTATCCTGTTCCCATTGAAGTCCATCACTGTGACCACAGAATTAAGAGCTCTGGAACTCTTGCAAGTCTGCGTCCTCTGTAGCTTTCAAGATGCTTTTAACTTGGCCACAGAAAACTTGGACTTTGTTTTTATTACAGTGCTGTGGTGTCAGCCAGAGGCACTGGCAAAGATTAGAGCACCTTTGTGTGAGGTGCTGTAAAAATAAATCTGAAAAGATACTTTTTCCAAACCTTTATATCATGACGGGGAGAATAATATCCCGAAACCACCCTCATTCTGGCTTTGTCTGATAATACATTCCCTTCATCATCCCTTTGTAAGCTTGGAGCCTCACTGAGTTGTGATTGGAGAGCAGTAAAAACAAATCAGAAGGTGGGAGTACCTGAGGGACTTTGTCACTGTATCTTCCTGGATTGTGAATTAGTCCCCTTTAAATGTATAAGAAATGGGTTAAAGTGGTTTTAAGTACAGAACATGATCTATTTCACCTCTGCCTTTAAAGGCTTGAATGAGCTGTACACTTTTGATACTCTTTTCTTCAATTACATAAAGATATTTTTGAAGAAAGATTTCCAGGTATAGAGATTTGTATGAAAGTTACCCTATAGTTGAGGCTTCTTTTTCTAAGGGGGGAAAAAAAATAGTCTGTTTTAAAAATGCACTTTTAAGAAAATTCATCACTTGGGATACATGTTGGGTTCTCAACAGCGTGATACCCGTTGCAGTCCTGTATGATGGACTTTGGGATCCCATCTCTTTTTCACAAGCTGCCCTCATGTCTGTGCCTGGGGCTGTCCTGTTTTCTCATAGCTGGGTAGCAGTTTTCATTTCATGGCTTCACAGAAACAGACCTTGTGTGAGCCCAAGAGGCACTGATAGTTACAAGCATGTGTGCAAGAAGAACACAAAATCCCCTTATAGTTAAAATCTGATATGTGATCAGGTTCATTTTGTACATTTCATCTTCCTTCTTTAAGGACAATGTGTTGATAAACATGCAAGAACCAGTTAAGTCTCAAGGCAATGTGCAATGTTTGCAGTAAATGCCATTTGCTATTAATTGGTGAGTAAATACTGGAATTTGTCCCCTACAACTTGTTCTTATATTTTTTCATTAGCTATTGAAAGGGGTCACCATAGCCAGTGGTGGAGTGTTACCCAATATTCACCCAGAGCTGCTGGCAAAGAAGCGAGGATCAAAAGGAAAACTGGAAGCCATCATCACACCACCTCCAGCAAAGAAGGCAAAGTCTCCATCACAGAAAAAAACTGTATCAAAGAAAACAGGCGGCAAGAAAGGGGCAAGGAAATCCAAGGTAGAGTAACCTGTTTGTTTTAAACCCAAACAAGCTTACTAGTAGTAGCTGCAGGGAGTAGCATGTGTAGGATAGATGGTCTGTTCCATGTGTTGTTGATAGTAGTGATGACAGTACAGTGTAAGCAAATCCTGAAGGGAGTGCTGCCCTCTCCCTAATGCAGCTGGAAGCCTGACAACCCTCAGAAGTGGCATAGGTCTGCAGGACAGAGTGCAGACAAGTTGAAAATACACTGTATGAAACAGTCTTTAGGTGGGCATAGGCTGAAGGCACCAAGAAACAAAAGAAGGGTGTGGGGAGTGTAAGTCATGCCTTACCCGTGAACAAAAAGACTGTAGGAAGTGAATACAGCGGCAGGTCTGCTGTGACTGTTCAAGTGCCTGCGTTGAGCTGGGCAGAGTGCACTGGCTTGGACTTTGTTCAGGTATTGCTATGGACCTGTAAGAAACAAAGAATTCAGGGTTAGGGTGGCTTTTTTGAACAGGTAAAGTCAAACTAAAGGAGCATTTTGAAATTTTAAATGATGAATGAAAACAGCAGCCTAAGTCACTTGTAACAATGGCCTCAGCCATTAGCATATGAGTCCTGTTTTCAAGTTTAGTGGTTTTCTGTTGCTTATTGGGTTTTTTAATGCATTTTGGTTTGGTCTAGTTTAGTGTAAGATTTCTCATAGCTGATTTGATGAAACCCAGGAAGCGAGAAATACCCCTGAAGTAGGAAGCAATACTGCTATCATCAGATAGCTGCATCAAAGAAACTATAATGTTGGTTATACAGGATATCTTTGGCTGAGCTGAAGACCCACAAATGTCCTTCTCTGCTGTTAGTATGTTAGAGTTGAGACTATTCCATGTTTATTTTGGTTTTTCTTATCAATGCAAGTCATTCAAAATGAAATATGGAGGTGAGGGGAAGAACGAGAGGACCAAAATGTGGTTTTTCTTATGACAAGAAAAACAAAGAATAACATCTTATTTTTAAGCTGAGGATAACATTCCTTCATTGCTTTTTCTTAGTTTGTTTGTAGGAATAGGAAATCTTCCTAATGTCTGTGTGTGACAAAGGATCTTTTGTTTGTCGTGAAAAACAACTACTGCCAAGCCATAGGTTATGAAAATGGGAAGAAAAGTACATGATTTTCACATGAAATGAACAGTGCATGTGAAAAGTTGCTTCCAGGTCAAGCAGAACTGTATGTCTCTGTTCCTAATTACTTGGTCACTCAAATGATTGTTTCACTCTTGTTTTGAACTGCTGAATTTAGTTTTCTCTCTTAGAACATGGACTAACTGACATTTCAAGTGCAGTGCTTCTAATAACCATGTCCTAATAAGTTCCCTAAATCTGGATTTTTTTTTCCCCTTACTTGATTACAAAAGCAGGAAGTCTGTTGTGGGGTTCTGTTTTTCTTCCACACAATAAACTGTATTGTCTGCTTACTATATTGGTATTTGGCTAACAGTAAACTCCTGGGGAATTGAAATAAGGCCCATGAAAATCTAATTTCCAAAACGTTTGTGTAAAGCAAAGCATGGCTACAGCTTCTAAAGCACCAATATACCTTTGCATCAAAGTCATTTTAGTTGCTCAGACACAGATTTAGTTTATATACTTTGGAAAGGGCCAATAGGAGAACAGTGGCTTGCTTAATATTCCAGGTGTGCTTTTTAGCTTCAGAATAGGTACTGCTGAGGCACCAAGTATTTATATGAAATCCTAAGTAGCAATTTTATTGAAAATATGAAATTATTTTTGGCACAAACTGACTTTACAACCACAGCAGTCAGTTCACTATCTCCATGAAACATCCCTTTCAAAATGTTCCTAATTCTCTTTTCTATTCAGTAAATCATTTCATTCCTGAAACCTGTTATTTTACTTCAGGAATAGAGTTGAAAAAAGGAATGGTGATGGAGGGGAACACCCTCTCCACCCACAACTCTACTGGAGATAAAGGAAGGTGACTGTGTTAAGACAGAGAAAATGATTCAGTTCATTTCCTACTACTAGGCAGGTAGAAAGTAGATGTATTCTTCTGACCCTGTCTCTAAGGATGGCCAGATTACAAAGCAGCATTTCTAAACTAGAACTTTGTGACATCTGGGAGCTCCTCTCTTCACAGAGAGAGAGAGAATTTGCACTCTGGCAAGTCACGTTTTACCTTAGAATGAATGTCTATGAACAAATATGTTATCTTTTTCCACACAAGCCATTAGGAATATGTTAAAAGTTCCAAGCTGTTTTTTTTTCTTATTTAAGACAACTGTCTTCTGAAGTGTGCATTGTGATAGGCAAGAAAAAACTTATGTAGATATACAGACATTGAGGTTGCTTTTCCTGTTGATTCCTTCAGCTGTAATCATGTCACTTCATTTAGACTAAAGCATAAAACCCAAATGCTGGTGTTTGTACTGGCATTTTATTGCCTGTGAGCATTTATGGCATGTCATTTATCGTAGTGTTATCAAACTGTTTTTCTCAGCCTTGAGTTAACTAATTAACTATATTTTTGAAAGAAGAAGCAGGGAGAAGTGAGCAAATCAGCCAGTGCTGACAGCACAACAGAGGGAACTCCTGCAGATGGTTTCACAGTCCTGTCCACCAAAAGTCTGTTTCTTGGCCAGAAGGTATGCTCTTGCATTTTTCTAAATGAATACCTATTTCTCAGTGCTGCTTAGGGAATACCCCTTTGCACCCCTCACTTTTCCCCAAACCACCTAGGTACAATGGACATTTCCCCACTGAGCACTTGAGGAGATGTATGTTAATTTTTAAACAAAGCAATTCTCTGAAACAACTTTTAAAACACTTTAAAAATATACAAGAGAGTCTTCAGATGGCTTCATAAATACTCAAAGAGAAGGCAAGCCTGTGTGCTTGTATCTCTTACCTTATTCATAACAGCAGAATTGTTCCAGCTAACCTGCCAAAGCTAATCCTGAAAATGAATGTTTTTTTTTCCAATGGGCAGCCCGCTTCATTGCTGATGGAAATGATTTCCAGGTTTTTATCAAAACCTCTTTTAAACATTGCTTCATAATAGTGGTTTTATGTTTTGTTCTGCTTTGTTATTTACAAAAGTTAATGCTGTGTAATAATGAATGATGCTTTTTATGAAAAGCTAGAAATCAACAATCCTTTTTTCCCTGTGAATATGCTTTGGGACATGGGGTGGTCTAATAGAAATACTTGTTTAAAGAGAGGATCCAGTTAAAGAGAAAATTCATTAAATTAATTTGGTCTTTTATCTTGAAACCTGCCTTTAGTTTGTGATAGAAAATTTTGTGAAGTAAAACTGCATCTTTCTTCTGTCATTCAGTAACCAGCTCATTGTGTTGTAAGTAATAAACAATGAGCCATTGTCCATTGTGGAAAGCATCTCCTCTGACTCATTTTTATTTCATGCTGAGGTTGTTCTCCATTTACCCTTCCACAGTTTGTTTGCTCAGTTTAACATGCATGAGAGTGCTGTTATTTTTTGCAAGAGTTTTGATTTTCTACAATGAATTTTACAGCTAGAGCCGGGTTGCTGCTTTGGTAAGGGGTTGTTGTTTGACTGCTGCTAAGGGGCTGGTTTTGAACATATTTTGATGACTAAATCAGAACTCCAAACTTGTAAAACACACCAGTGCTTCAAGAAAGCAAGTAGCATCAGAGTCTTGGACCTGATTTTGAACAGCTTTTAGTTACCATAGGAATCCTGTAGTAACGCCTAGTGTTGTGTTCCAGTAATAGTGACCCATCAAATCAGTGGGGCTTTGCTGTCAGTCTCAGTGGAAGACTCATGAGGTCTGGGACTATGATGAGCAAAGCCAGTGCCTATTGTAGAACTTTCCAGTGAGTACCTTGCACTGGGAAATGGACTTTTTGGCTTTCTCCTTCACTTTGGAGGGCAGCCCCCTATTAAAAAACCATAGTATGACATGTCAATCCCTGTACTGGTTTGCTGTCAGTTAGCTCTGTATGTGAGAGGGGGACAGGTTTTAGTGTTTATTTGTAACAAAGATTAAACCCCCTCCATTTAGAGGGAACACTCTAAATGCAATTGGTTGTTTTCTGAGGGATAGAGCATGCATAGGTACTGTGGAGATGAGTGTAGCACATTTGTCTAGCACAGATTATAGTTTGCTTCTGATTCCCTGGCAGAAACTGTCTTCAGAGGCAGTGAATGGTTAGCATGCAAACCTAAAGATAGGCTATATCTAACAAATATAAGAATTTTCTGTATTCTGAGTTAAAAATGAAATTCTTGCCTTCCTTGAGCTGCTAAATAATGTATTCATGTCTCTGTTCCGATTTTTACCCCCAAAATAGCATGTTGAAACCAACCTAAATTCTTTTAAGACTGAAAATGTGAAAAGCTTAAAATACAAAAACCTCTTTACACTGTAGTGATCAAAGGGATTTTATTTAGCATTAAAATAACCAAAAAAAAAAAAACCATGCTGGCCTATTCCCAGGAATATTTTCAGAGCATTCCCCAGAAATTAATTTCAAAACATGCCTTTTCAAAACTACCCCAAAAATTTGATTTTATTGTGATAAAGACAAAGATAAAACTGTCAATCATGGAACTGGGGAGAGCTGAATGCTCTTAAACATGAGGTGTGTTTTGCATAGGCCAGGAGATCCTGAGTGTGACAGGATATCTGCTGCTACATGCAGGTTTAGCAGCCTGCTAATGTGGTTGTTAGTGAACTGACACCTGGCAGTCCCAAATAAATGCTATTTATTTGGCAAATCTACACATTAAGTGTAACAATTCTCTATAAAAACTCAAGTGGCTTCTAATCAGGTAAATGCTTCTGCTTAGTCATTTCTACATGCAATTGCTGTTTAAAAAGGTAATACTTGGTTCTTAAACTAGTTGTCTAAATTGAAGTCTTGATGCTTAACAGCAAAAAAAGTCACATTTGTTAGGGTTGTCTTGAATGCCACAGGGTCATCAACATAATGAACTAAGAATTTTGTCAGTAGTGATTGCAGACAGAGTTGCAGTTTGATTCCTTAGATGTGTGTGTGTTGCTTTTTTGGAAAGCACGAGGGCAGAAGGGAAGGGCCTTCCTTCTATTCAACAGAGCTTGCTCTCCTTTAGACAGCATTTTGAGGGAAGGAGAAATACACTGGTTTCTTGGGTAGGGAGGATAGTGGGTTCAGGTTCAGCTGGAGGCCTGGAAACCATGACTCTGGCTTCTGGTTTTGGCCAGGTCAGAGGTACTGTAAATCATCTCCTCTCCCTCTGTTGCCTTCCACATTTGCATAATGGAGACACACTTGGAGCTACTCTTCACAATGAGGGTAGGAAAGCTTAATATGATAGAACACTTTGAGCTTTTCAATTTGAAAAGCAAACCCACTCATATTAGTCATAGTTATTTGATTTTTCTTGAGTTTCTATATACAGATTTTTGTGTTCTGTGTGTTCTTAATAAAGTGCAATGAAAACACAGAAATCTGAGACTGAAAAACCCAGCCAAACAAATAATCTGTACCTTTTGGACCTCCTGTGGCATCTTTGGACACCTTTACAGCATGTCTCTTTGGTCTGCAAAACCAGTACCTGCTAGATCATTCCTGATAATGGACTTAATGCAGAGAAGGGAGAAAATAATCCTCAGGAGTATGTCATTCAGAAGTGTTTAATGGGAAAAATCTTCTTGGCTCCAAGCTTTCAGAAGGGAAGGGTTTTATTTGCAGGAGTAGTTCTTCATGAGTAGTTCTAATATCCTCAGGTTTAATTACTGAAAACACAAATGAAAATGCTGCAAACCTGGGGATTGCCCAGTTTTTCGACTGTAGTTACTGCATTAAATCTTGACATGAAATCATTAAATCTTGCTGATACTCAGCTAGAAACTCACAGAGGTCAGGAAAGGGCAACAAACCCTTCAGCTACACCTTTAGAAGTGTATTAGTGCCACACTAAGTGTTAAAATATAGCTAATAGGTAAATGATTGCACATCTACAAGTGATTTCCCAATGGCAACATGATGTTCTGCACATCAACTAGTTTGTCTTTCCTGAGACAGAGTAGAAGCAGAGTTGTAAGGCCTCAAGCCTAAGCATTACGGTTTGGAATCTCCAAGCTCCTCAGCTTGTTGCCTGCAACAAGCATCTTCAGTTTTCTGTATGAAACTCATACCAGAAACACTCCCAAGACTTTGAAGGTAATTTTGTCTGAAATAAGAAATGCAAGGCTTGACCCAGAGAATATGCATGGATGTGCTAAGTACTATCTGTATTTTATCTAACATTCAATTTAAATGCTACCTAAAGTTACGTCCATTCTTTGCTGCACATATATGTGCAAGTCATGCCTATTTATATGGTTTTAAGTGGCTCTGTAGGGGGGATCACTTCTGTCTTAATATGTGCTTCATACTACTGGGTAGTAAAACTGAGCAGTAACTCACTGGAGGATTTAATTCTATAGGAAAACTTCTGGGGTGTTTTGTTTTGGGCAATCCCTAACACTGCATGAACAGTGAATGCAAAGTTTAGCTGCCAACAGAGGCTATCAGGGATGGGCAGCTTTTAAAGCATTTTGATGTTACTGTTAAATTGAAACTTTAATTACCATCTAGTTACTATGTAAATCCCATAGATGTGTAGGCACAGAGATAGGTTAGAGTATTCTGGAGCATAAACTTGTAGAGCATAGGAATCAGAGCATCACCTAAATGAACAAAATATGCTTAGTAGTATACTAAAATCCCCACAAATCAGTCTTTTGGTGTGTGCATGTGTTTTGTCATTGTTTTTTTTCTTTTTTTTTTTTTTTTTATTTTTAGAACTCTTCAAGTTTTTTGTTTTTTTTTTTTTTTTTTTTTTTTTTTTTTTTTTAATTTCAGAACTCATCAAGTTTTGTGTTTTTTTGGTTTTTTTTTTTAACATTTTGGTTTGGTTTGATTTGACTTTATTTTTTAAACAGCAGTTGCTTGTAGTCAAACTCAAGACTCAAACTCAAGTATGAATAAGTCACCATGTGTGAAATATTAAAGGATTCTAAGCTATTTGGAAAGCAAGCCTGCTTAGATTTTATTACAAATTCCACAACAGACCCATACTTAAAGCAGGGCTGAATTACACTCATTTTTAGCCAAAATAACCCTATTTTGAGGGAGCGTAGTTTAGTCAAGCACCATCTGTGAATTACATGAAATTGCAGGCTTTTAAGAGAGAAAGAAGGTCAATTCGTATAATCACATGAATGAAATGGAAACAATTTATTCATAAAACTTAAATACATGGATGTTGGCCTCCTTAAATGACCCATTCACTTGTACTGGTTTCATGAATTAGTTCATATTCCCTATTAATAAACTAAGGGATACAAGAAGGAGGTTTGAAGAGTACATTTTATAGAATATGGAATACAAACCAAGAGGCAAAATTATTGTTGATGAGATAAATCTGCTGTGCCTGAATGTTATGCTTCAGAGGTTGAACCTGGTGGGTCTGGGATTGGAAGGAAAGACTGGCTTTAGCTACAGTTGGCTTCAAGGCTTGCATAAATGAATGAGAACTTTCTCTGCTAGCAGTAGGAAGCAAGCTATGTTGTCACTTTACACCTCTAACTACTTCCAAATAAACATTCTTACCGAAAGGACACGGCAGGATCAGTTTGTTACCGTTACTGGTCTGACTTTGTCACTGACTTCTTATTTTATACAACATTTTGTTAAGTCTTGCTCAAAATGTGTTGTTAGAAGTTGAAATCTGCACTTCCTCATATTTCCTTAATTCTTTTTATTCTTTTAAGAACAGGTAGTACAGATGTGAGATATCATAGAATGGTTTGGGTTGGAAGGGACCTTAATGTTCATTCAGTTCCAACTCCCTGCCATGGGCAGGGACCCCTTCCTTCCACTGGAGCGGCTTTCTCCAAGCCCCTGTGTCCAACCTGGCCTTGAACACTGTCAGGGATGGGGCAGCCACAGCTTCTCTGGGCACCCTGTGCCAGTGCCTCAGCACCCTCACAGGGAAGAATATTTTCCTAATTATCTGTGCTGACTTCCTCAATTTCCTGTGTGCCCAAGAGAAATCCTTCTAATTTTGTAGCAGTTCAGACAGAAATTGAAAGGCATCCTTGAAATACATGGTGTTAGTGGGAGAAGCTCATGAGCATTAATGGATGGGGGCAAAATCTCTATTTCCATAACTGGCAAAAGGAAGTAAAGCAAATAAACTAAAACCTAGCAGCAGTAAGCACATAATAGTGCCTGTTTATGGGACATCCCCAGCCCTTCCCAAAAGCTGCAGAGCAGTGCAAATGAAAACTGAAATGCAATATGGAATGTGTTTACTACTCATAAGGGAACACATCCCCTTGTTAGGCTGGAGGGATTGCTGGAGACACATGTACTTTCTCAAGTTTACTGGCTTAAAGGAGGAGGAGCATCACCTTTTATGCAAGTTTCAGTGCCCAATGGTCATGGCACATTCCTGTAATTGGTACTTAAAGAAATGGTCAGTCCTTCACCTATACTTAGAGAAGAAACAAATACCCTCTTATAACAATCCCAGATAGCGGTCAGCATAAAGCCAAACTAGACGTTGTTAGTAGGTACCTTTATGCCCACCCCACCCCCCTCACCCTCCCCAGTGTGAGCAATGTTTGAGTCTTGTGTTTGAATTTCATTTGGATAATAATCCTCCTTTATGACCTGCCTTTTATTTTGCATATTTGTTTGCAGTGATGCTATCTCCATCTGTGTTGCAAAGCTCACTTTTCTGCAGCTTCTCTGTGATTTCCCAGCTGTCCTGTTATTTCCCACCTCATGCTTTTCTTTTCAGCTGAACCTTATTCACAGTGAAATCAGTAATTTAGCCGGCTTCGAGGTGGAGGCCATTATCAATCCTACCAATGCTGACATTGACCTTAAAGATGACCTAGGTAAATGGGGCATGGGTTGACACAACTAATGGTCACATGGAAATTATGGAACCCAGAATTTACTCTCTAGGGCTTCCTGTATTTAAAAAGAGCAGAAATTCAAATCTTGCAGGTTCTGTTTTGTTGAAGAACTACATTCAAAATCCTTTTTCACCAAATCTGATTACTTGCAGCAATTGCTAGTCTTGATTTCTGTTAAAGCAAAACTCATAAATTCTTTTCCATAATGATCATATGTGACTGTTAGCTATTTTGGGGGGTTTCTTATTTGGATACTTTGAGGACTAAAATACTTCTTTGTCAGGTTGTTTTCAAAATAAGCAGTTTCTCCATTCTTACTGCAATCTGGGGTTTTTTTCTGATACTCAGAGTAGGCATAAATATTTCTAAAGAGGATTGATTAAATAATTAACTATTCCCAAATCTTTCCTACCTCAATTTCATGTTTAATTCAGTCAAATAGTTTATTTCCATTACATTTCAATTACTACTTGGCACTTTCATTCAGCTGAAAACAAATACTGATGTTATACCAACACTGAACTTGTAAATACTATCGTAGATGATGTATTGCTTCTAAAGCTTCTGTCTTGTTCTATAATGAAAAATAGGTAAATCAACAGAAGTCTGTTCTTCAGCAAAAGCTAAGGAAAAATTAACTGCCATGCATTAAGTACTGCATTCCTTTCTTATTTGAGTACACCTGCTGCTGTCTTGGTTTTAAACCTCCTTAATGGAATGCACCCCATAATTCTTCTACTACTGTGTTTCCTATGGGAATGTACACAGTAATTTAACATGGAAAAGATTTAAATCAGCCTTTCCCAGAAATATGTACATTTTTACAAGTGTCTCAGCCATTCAACACATAACTAGAAAATGTGCCTTCACCTATAAGAACAAGCATCTTTGTTTTTTAAAGCCCATTCAGTACAACCCTGTCTGCAGATATGGTTTCTTCCATATGAAGGAGACTTTCGTTTATAGAAACAAAATCCTATCCATATGAAGCTTAGTGCCTGTCAGCTTATTGATGCTGGCAAAATGGAGAAACTAGTTATTTTGTTTGGCTTGATGATCCTGAATTTCTTTTTTTAAACAGATTCCATATTTTAGTGTCATGCTCTATGGGGAACCGGTTGTTCTAGGTTACTGCCAAGTGAAATGGGGTATTAGCTGATTTTAAAACTTTGGAAATGATCTCATGTGATTGCTCTGACTTGTCATTTTAACATTTATTTGATCATGTCATACTCAATATTCCTCCTCCTGTTCCCTACACCCCTTTCTCTACACACACCTGCACACACAACTCAGCATACTCCTTTGGCGCAAGGTTTGGAGATGTAAAGGTAGGAAAATATGGACGTTGGTACATGTGTAAATGTAGAGCCTGTGCTGGGTCTCTGTCCAACGTGGTTGATATACATCTGTTTACCTGTTGTAGTTGCAAGTTGTACAGGCTGACATTGCCACGATCGACAGTGATGCTGTCGTTCACCCGACAAACTCTGACTTCTACACCGGTGGTGAAGTAGGTAATGGCAAGTTCAGTGCTGCGGAGTTTGTATGTGTGTGCATGGTCAATCAGCAGCCACAAGCTTGTTGTAGCTATGCAGATTTGCATTCATTTCTCACTTCCAGCAGTCCTGACTGATATTAAAAGAAACAAAGAATTGCAAACTCAGTAGGCATTTTTTGGTTTTATCACCAAATCAGACTTTTCAGAAGTAACAATAGATTGCACCGCCAAAATTTGAAGTGCAGGAACAGTACGTTCAGTGCACGCATGTGACCAAGGAAAATGAACTACCATATTGTTTGCTTGACATGTTAAGTGCCTGTTTTGAATGTGGTTTGAGTCTTGATCTGTAGACTTCCAATCAGTCCCAGTACACCCTCTCCATGCCAAGTTTCAGATGTTCACATCTGACATGCTGGATCTAACCCATCCATATTTTCTGAACTCTGAGGTTAGTTTTCTTGTGTTTTATGGACTGGTTATATCCATAGCCCAGTCAACAGTACTTACATGCACAAGCACACAAGTAGTGATGCTATATATGTTTTTTAGGCAGTCAGTCACGTAAGCTACACCAATGAGAGAAGGCATGATAGAAAAGATGACATTTCAATTTGGTATCTCCAGTGTCCCCTGAGTAACTCCTCCCTTAGTAACACTCTGTTCTACATATGGTATTTGGAAGGACTTTGTAAAAGGGTAGCAGTAATTTAACTGAACTGCCTTGGTAATTTGAGAAGGCAAATCAGCATTTGGGCTGAATGTGGAATTACTGGTAAAGGTGATGACCCACCATGCTTAAGCTGCCAGACTCTGCTCTACATCTCACCTTAACCTTATCATCACTGTGCGTATGGTCTGCTTCCTCACCTGCAGCCCCGTTTCCAGTACCTGGTTAGAGGGACACATGTCCTGCTGCAGAGCTGGCATGGCCCACAACTTCTGCTTTTTCCAAAGGGGCTACTTTCCAAGTAACATGTTGACTAATGTAGCTCTGTATGGCCTGTTGGGCAGGAACAGCTGTGACTTGGCTGGCTAAACATTATGCAAAGACATTGAAATAAGTGTCATAATACCCTGTATCTGAAGCATTCACTGCTAAAGTCTAGAACTGTCTAAAGTTCTAACTTTCTAAAGTCAGACCCATTTAGCTCATGTGCCTCCTACTCTGACAAAGAAATGCTTTGCTACCCTACAGAGAAAATTGTCTCTCGAAGCTGTACTGCTCATTCCTTAGCGTAGGTTCCTGTTGCCACTGACTGCTGTAAGAAAGAATAGAAGTGCACAAATGCTTAGCTTCCAATGATTAACTTTTCCCCATCTAAATTTTTTTTAATTATTTTTAATTTCTGTTGGTTTTTTTTCCCTAACAATTTAAATGTACTGGGGGTTTATCCTGAGAATTTTAGAGCCTAAATTTCTGCTAACGCTGTTTTCAACACTGATACCAATGCCTGCTTGGAAAGCATGAGATAATGATCTTATTCTCATGGGAGTGACACATATTTATGCCTGTGAGCAAATAAGCTACTAACCTTGAAGCTGTGAAGCAAGACTTCCATCAAGGAACTTGCTAATGTAGTGGAAAATGGTTAACTACAATCTGTCCTTTCCCAGATGAAGCTAATTTACAACATAGTTCTGAAATATAATTTCAATATAAACCCTTGCTATTAATCAGAAAGAGAATATAATTGAGGAGTAAATGCAGAAAACCTTACTGAGTCATACCAAACGCTGCTTTTGCTCTTCTATAGACCAGATCTGCAAGCAGAGAGCTCGGTGAAATGGACTGACAGTGTTGCTCATTGCTTTTAATTATGAATTAATTCCCAGTAGAAGGGAAAAAGCTGATCCTTCTGGATTGAATTAAACCAAACTAGGCTAAATTCCATTAAATGTACAACAGCTTTGCAATGGCAAAGAAATGACCTACTTAATAGATCTTTTCTGTTCCTGGGTTCTGTGCAAGGCTTAATTATGTTTCCCCTTGAAATAAGAGAAATTAAGGATTATGAATGTCATGGGGTTTTGGACTGATCTGAGTTCATGGACTCAAGGGGAATGTAACTGGAATATAAGCAAATATAAATAGGAATGGTATGGAAATACATACAACAGGGATATAACTAAAATGGAAGACTGCTGCTTTCCTTCCCCATCCCCTCTCTGTCAAGAGTGATTGTGTAAGACTGCTGCATCAGGCTGGTTCAGCAAAGGGCTTCGTGCTGCCCGGCACGTCCCTGCCTTGGAAGGGCAGCACATATCCAAGCAGCTCTGTGCTGGCATGGATCTCTTTCCTTAGCACTCTCCTAAGACACTTTGTTGCTACAGAAAGAGCAGTTACTGCCTTTCCCAAAAGATTTGTGAGATCTGAGTTGCTCAGAGATGGGTAACTTGGAGTTTCAGGATTATGAATAAGGTTAGACTGAAATATTTATATAAAAAAAGCTTAAATGAGCACAAAAAGCAAATCACCCTCTGACCTCCACAGTCTGACCTCACAATCCGGCTTTTGGCAAGCACCCAATATGAAATGGTTATGAAAAAAGGCAAAAGGCAAGGCAGATACTTTATAACTGTCCTCAGCTTTTGTACCTCAAAAAGCAAGAACTTCCCCATAGCAAAATAGAGGCAGGTTTTGAATGCATTGTTTCCAACATTTAATCTCCAGTTTGGAAGAAATTTAGCAATGGTGGTAAAACAAAAGCATCTTTCAGTCCTCTTAGTGCTTAGAGCTATAACCCTATTTAGTAAATGGACTCTTGGAGGAAGGGCTCTGCTTCCTTGAGCATAGTATGTGCACTTCCATCAGAAAATGCATTTGTTTTCTTTCTTTATCAGTGAAAGTAAGGGGTTTCACCAAATGAATGTCTAGATCTTTGTAGATCATAGTTCTGAATTGTTGGAAATCAGTTTTCAAAGTAATAAATCAGAGCCTTTATGAAATATCACTGCTTTTTGCATTATCTACCTCTATAATTAATATTCACAGTGCAAAATCATGTGGGATGCTTATGTAGTTAGGAAAATGCTTTCTTGGGCTGTTGTTTTATACATTAATATTTACAACTAGAGCTGCAAAATAAGATCTAAACCATTTAGTGATGGACTGCCTTTGTAAACAGCATACATTTTAGTTGCCCCAAAACACTGCACAGCTCTTCTCCTCCCAGAATGACGTTGTCCAGCTCCTTAGCTGTAGTTAGAGAAGTTCATTGGAGGAATATGTTCCTTAGAGATTCTCCTTATTTCTGAGGCTCTTCCTCTTGGTTAAAGGTGGCTCAACAAGCTGGGCAGTTACCAAGTAAAGCAGCCCGCTGCACTCACGAGACTGTTTCATTCCTGGTGCCACCTGTTGGGGTCAGGGACCAAGAACAGGTGAGTTTCAAATTCTTATTGTGGCAAATGGCTCTTTAAAGCAATTTGTAAGAGAGAGGGGAAAATGAATCTTAGGGGAAGGAATTATGAACCTTCGACCACTCTTGAGCTAGCACATCCTGCTGGAACATTGCACCCTAACAGATGCTCGTGATAAGGAAGGAGGTAGGGATGTCATGTCAGATGTTTTGACATTAAAATCAGAGAATGTTAGCAAGGGATAAACCAATGTGAGGTTTTTGGGTTGTTAGGGTTGTCTCTTTTGGTTTTTACTTTCTGTTGTTGTTGTTGTTGTTGTTGTTGTTGTTGTTGTTGTTGTTGTTGTTGTTGTTGTTGTTGTTGTTGTTGTTGTTGTTTTTAATGAGTAGCTAATTCTCAAGTCCCAAAAGGTTTAGATCTTACTTTGCAGTCCCCAAAAAAAAAATTTGGGTAGAAAACTCTAGAGGAATGTCATAAAATAATGATGAGTCACATGTTTGCTGTGGAAACTTGGATCAGATGAATAAAATAACCATTCTCTGTTCAGGGAGCACTTTGGAAAAGAAAGGCGGCAAGGAATTTGTGGAAGCTGTCATTGAGCTCCGCAAAAAGAACGGGCCATTGGACATAGCCGGAGGTGAGGATCTGCGCTCGGGAGCATGGAGCCAAAACACACAGGCATTGGCTTCACTGACTGCAGCACTCAGCAGAGCTCCCACTAGTGCACTAATACAGCACTTGGGATCCTACTGTCTGCACACAGCTTTTATGGCTTACATGATATGTCTGTTCTCCAAAGTTAATATACACACATAGCATCTTAAATCACTATTACCAGGAAAGTGGTGTGATACTCCAAGTTAGAGCGGTCTCTTAACAGGTATACTCATACACAGTGAACACTGATTGTTAAGAAAAGCAGTTCATGAGACTCTTATTTTTCAGAACAGTTGAGTTCAACTCTGTTAAACATCTGCTTTGCTGAAATGCTGCCTACTTTCACTGGACTTAAGCACGTGCTTAAAGTTCAGCATCTGCTTGGGCACTTGGTATAGTCAGTGCCAAAATCCTTACTATAAAAGCTTACAACTTTTTGATGCCTAGTTATCAAAATTTATGTAATATCAGAGAAAAATCTACTATATGAGTAATAAAGTGTGGTAATGGCAATATATAATTTTACACCATCTGTGAAATTGCTGATACATGTTGTTCATATAGAAGGCTGATTCTGCCATCTGTGTTTATGCTATAAAAATAAATACAGTGTGCGCAATTTTGTAAACGAATTCTAACTAAAGCTGAAGGGGAGATGTAAGGCTTCAGCTCTGACAGGAAAAATTACAACTGTTTACTTCTGGTGCTTAATACATGGAGTTGGGTTATTTTTTCGCTGGCTTTTTAAAATTTTTAATATGTTTTCCTTGGAATTCTTGTCCTGCAGAAATTTGTAGAATCATTTATTTATTTTTTTCTTCTGTACAATATTCCTTATTGGCCCAGATCCAGCTGCTTACAAATAGGTTGCAAGTTGAAAAGTTCCCCCAGATGTGAAAGCTGCTTGGTAGTCTTACCCCATGGGGAGCTCTACACTGCACCATGAGGAACTGGGTGGCAGGGACTTGGAGGAGGACTAGAGAAGAGTTGATACACATCAGTTTCTCAGTCATATGGATACCCAGTTTTCAGACTTCTCAATTATATGGCTATCCCTTTAATCTACCAATAACCAAGATCCTTAGCTGGAATGTAACTGTAGCCAGCACAGAATGCGTCCATGCTTGTCTCTTTCTACAGCAGAAGCATAACTTAGTTCCCCTTTCAGAGCATTTGCATTTGTATTAAGGGACAACTGCTCTTGGTAATGAACAGTTATCCTCAACAGCATCCTAATGAGTTAATTAATGACAACCCCAGAAAACAGTCCCTGAGAAATAGTGAAGTTGGTGATGTGTGTGAATACAGTGTTTTATTATTGCAGGATGAAGTTATTATCCACATTTCACATCTGACTAGAGATACGTCAGCTGCATTTAATAGACTTTTTTTTTCCTGGGATTTATGATGTATTCTGAATCTGCCAACTTGTAGTTGCACATTATGACAAATTAACATTGCCTAATAGTGAGGCTGCTCAATATGTTGGGGATCTGCAAACCCATCAGAATAGAAATGCTCATGCTTCCATTGTCCTTCAGAACGCACTCTTCTGATTCACCTCCAGTCAGGATGCCATATGACAAAGTCTATTTTCTTGTTCCTGCAGCAGCTCTAGGATAGTATCCATATGTGATGATTGCGCTCCAAGAGGTTTTTTCTGCTATACTTAAATAACAAAATGCCTCATAAACATTCCAGAATGGAGTGGAGGGTTTCTGCCCTCTAAGCACCTTTACAAACCTCTTTATTTTCTAAATTATTGGTATTTTTACTATTGTTTTTGAAGGCATAAACTGCCATTTTATCCCTACACTTTCGTGGCTGTGTATAATTACATCTCAAAGCGTGTTAGGGGCCTGACTCTTTGTGAAAGTTCAGTTTATGTTCTTGTGAGTAGCGTGGTGTCTTTTTACATACAACCTAAACAAATTGTATTTAGCTGAAGGTCTCACAAGTCTTTATGTGACTGTCCAGCACCCTGATTGGTACTTACTGTAGCTCTGCAATAAACTGAACCAAAGCAAGATCATCCCTTGAACAGGTTTAGCTTCTCAAAGATTACTGCCTTTCTCCTTCCACGTTGCACAGGTTTGCACAAACCCTAATTTAAATGCTTCCTTTGATGTCAGCCATGAATTCTTGCTCTCTTGAAAATAAGCTCAATTATAGCTATGATTTATAAATTACCACAGCAAAGTGCAGCTGGAAATGGAAAATACGAAGTCTCTGTAATCATGTTGTTATGTTTTAAGGCTGTGTGATTTGTGATCTAAAACATTCACTGGGGCTAAAGGAATGTCTGTCAGTTGTTTGCGATTTTAATCACATTTGCACTCTTTTAATCCTAAGGAGAGGAAAGCAATTATGTTTCACTTTTGGTTTTTACTAGCTGTTGTCAGTGCTGGCCATGGATTGCCTGCAAAATTTGTGATTCACTGTAATAGCCCAGGCTGGGGCTCAGACAAATGCGAGGAGCTGCTGGAAAAGACTGTGAAGAACTGCTTGGCTCTGGCTGATGAAAAGAAGCTGAAATCAATTGCATTTCCTTCAATTGGCAGTGGCAGGTAAGGCTGTTACGCAAACCCAGTGCCAAATAGGTCACGTTTTCTAACTGCCATCTCATATGTTGCAGTCCCTTCTCATATACAAACCCATTGGTACAATGCTGACTTTATTCTTTGTTTAAATCCGTTCCCTAAATGAAATGCTTCTTCTAGGTTGGTTCAAGCTGTGTGTGGAGCCTGCAGTATGAACACTAGTTCAGGCAGGTCTCATAGTAATCCCTGCAGAATCTTAAAGCATGCAGATAAGTTAAATAGCGTAAACTTCTAACAAGGATGCTAAAAGAGAGATTTTTTTTTCAGACAGTTTGTTCATGTAAATTGGGATGTAGAGGAGGACATGAAGGGGTCCGTTTTACCTAGTTTTAGTGCATAATTAAACTTACTGCAATGTATGTCCTAGGATAGCCAAAAGATGTGACTTAGTGTTCATCTATGCAGCAAACCTGAAGTGCCTTGATTCTCAAGTTGTGGTCTTTGAAAGCCAAAGTCTAAATTAAGGTCCTCTGGCTTTGAACAAGACGCTCAGTGCCTGCAGAGTCTGTGTATGGGCTATGCTGATAATCTGAGGCTCTTGAGTTTGGGGTGGGGAAGGAACACTTGGACCTTAATGATGGTTCTGTATGAGGCCAACTCTATGCTGGACAACATGGTTGTGTATTTAACCCTGAACAACTGCCCTCTTTGAATTTGCCATGAAAGAAGTTGGCTGAGGTACAGGAAGAATATTCTTCCCATTGTTTTGTATTGCAGCATTGGATTAATTCCTGCCTGTTCTGTGGGTTAGAATAGAAAGAGCTATTTGAGCTTTTGGGTGAATGCAGTAAAGAAGTAGAAGTTTCATATAATAAATAAGGATGATAAATTTAAGCAACTTGTGTGAGTCAAAGCTCCAAATAAGGTTAATTTGCATGAGAGTCTTTTTAAGAGGATAACAGAAGCAAACCTTGTGCAACAGCAAAGGAGTATAGCAAAGGGTTTGTACTAACCTGTTGAATTAGCTGTGAGGTTCCTGGGCTAGTCAGTACAAAGAGAAGCTTTGAATTGCTTTTGGGAGAAACTCTATTCCTCCACAGCCTGTAGAGCAGCTACAAAATTGGTTATCTAAAAGCAAGACTATGTAAAGTATCTTCCCTGTCTTTCCTGGAGAACTCCCAGGGAAGAATCATTCCCAACCCTCATTGTGAAGTAGTTGATTGGTATTGGAAGATGATGAAACCCCAAACAATCATTAGATTCACATTCTGTTATGAAACGTGATTACTGACAGGCAAAGGGCTCCACTTGGCATGTGCACATCGTTCTTGCTCAAGCCAGTTGAAGTGGTGCTTTTAAATGATGGAGAGGAATCAAAAGGCCTTGAGAAATAGATGAGGTTGTGTATTTTCTTTTTCCTCTTAATTAGAGATACTTAAGCATAAATTAAATTTGGAGAGAACATAATATATTCTGACAATGCTCTTGCCTTGTCTTTATGAAGTCAGACGCATTAAAAGAAAAATAAAAGTCAAGCTTTTAAAGACAGCAAATGCCAGAGACACCACATGTATGCAGCTGCTCTAGTACAGACATCTGTCAAGCAGACATCACCCAATAAACCCACATAAACAGTTTCATTCCCTTTTATAGTTGAGGAATGGGATTACATGAGGGCAGTTCAAATAAATCATGGGGGGAAATAAAATCACATACTTGTAGCACTCAGTGGGCCAGATGCTCAGCTACGGCCAACTTGTGGAAAGCACAAGCTGGGTGCAGTGCAGAGGTAGCCTGGAGTTCAGTCTGGTAGGGCCAGCAGGAGAAAAGGGAGAGTTAGGGATTGAATGTAAAACCATCGTTGGAGTAGGGATTTCATCCTGAGGCTCTGTCTTTGATCTGAATTGACACTAGCTTGGTAAAGCCTCACACTGCCTTTTCACAGGAATTTAACTCAGACTACTAGATCAGTGCAAGAGGCTTCTGTTCCTTGCAGCCCATGGCCACACGGTCAGCACCTTCCTTCTCATTTTTCTACTCTCTCCTTTCTTTTGGGAGTGTGGTCTGAAACAATTTACATTGTTAGCTTCCCCATGTGCATGCCTCCTTCTGACCAGGCTGCTGCTCTTTCACTTGCCCTATGGTGACCACACTGCTGAAGTGGCAGTTGTATGACTTGTGTCCTCTGTGAGCAATTCAATAGCACTGCATACCCTGGTTTTGATACTGGTCTGCATAACAATTCCTGCTCAGGAGCAAAATTCCTTGAAGATATGTTCAGTATTTGTCAGGATGCAGCATTCGTAAGTAACTAGCAAGTGATCAGCTGCAGAGGTGTGCTGAATCTGTGTCTTGTTCTCTAGGTAAGCTGACAGTGGGAAGCAGCTCCCATGTCAAAACTATGCTTTCAGTTGATGAACTTGTCACCCAGCTGATTCTCCCTGACCAGTTCATTTGGCTTTGGAAGAGTACAAGGGTTTTTTACAATGTCTTTTGCCTTTTTTTCCCCCTTCTTCTATAAAAAATAAATTGTCATTTTCAGAAAAGAAAGAAATAGCATGAGCTATTTCATGACATCATTTTTGAAATATAACAAGCATTATCTTCAAGCAGCAGGTATGATATCACATTACAGGCAGCACTACTACAGCATTGCTCTCAGAGTATATTTTATGTTAAGGTAATGTGCAGTAAGTGGGCCATGACACAGCCGGTTGCCTTTCTCACTCTGTGTCTTGTAGCATGTAATGAGGAAGAGAGTACAACAGCATTTATGATCAGTGTGGTGCTTCAGTGAGCAAATGCTAAGCAATGTGGTGCCTGTTAGTGCCAGAGGTGGATTTAGCCCAGCTTCTTGGAACTGCTGAGGAAACTCTGAGAAACTCAGCCACGTGTGTAATCTGTGAATCAGTATTAATACTACATGCTTTATAATGGGGAGTATTGACCACCATGGATCGATAAGTGCATAAGGAGCCAGGTGATGTTCAATGGGCTCATTCTGATTCTGTTTGGGTCCCACTTGTAACAGTGATTGTGTCCCATCTCCTGCAGGCTGGTTACTGCAGCACGCTTCACTATGGTTTGGGGAGCACTTAGGACTTGGGCTGCAATGAAACCCCAGTTGGTGGGCAGCAGTACTTCATGGGTAATATAGCAGCAGAGCTTTTGACCTCATTCAGTATAGTTACCAGGAGTTTGCCATGACCTATAAAACTTAGAGTTCAAGTCATGGCTTTGTTCAGACTGTTCTACTTGTGCTTGACCTGTTCTAAGATTAGATAAAACTTTTGGACAAGGGCCGCTGGATAAAAATGTGAGGAAGCTTGTGAGAAATGGTCCCAGATATGGGCAGTGAGCTTTGAAATTCAGTCCTGCAGAGTTTTGTCCTCTAGGAAAGTAGCGAGGGTTATTCTGTGTGGCTGTGGCTTCTCCAGGAGTAGGCAGGAGCTGGAGGAGTAGAAAGGCCTCTGGTTTTCAGATCTCTGCAGCTAATACAAAGCAGATGGCTTTCAAGATCTTTTTCTTAGGACTGCACTTACATTGAATCAGCCTGTAATTAAAAAGAATGTAAGGCGTGTTGGAAGTGATGCTGAGGCTGGCTTCTAGAAAAGCCACCAGGTCTCTTAGGTCATACCTGACACAGGTACTTCTGCTTCCCAACCCCAGTAAAGTTAGAGTTATCCATGCAGACAAAGCTTGACGTGACCCAGGAGGCTCTCTGCATCACTCAGGCTGCTTTACTTGTTTTACCACATTTGAAGTGATTCAAGGTGCTGCCAGAGTTGTGTCTTGCTACCAAACTACTCGAACTCACTCTCTTTTCCTTTCCAGCCTGCAGCAAGGCTGTACAAGTAACTTTTAAAATGTTGTACTCTATTATTAGCCATTAGTAGTAGTAAAACCATTTTGCACTCTATATTTTCATGCTTCATTTTCTTTATCAAATTCTCTGTCCCTTTTTATTCTTCTTTAATGGTTGGTTTCCTTTCAGGGCAGGCCTGATTCTGATATGTATGCTGCTTCCTGACCCCTTCAGGCTGTTGCTTTACCTGTCTGTTAAATGAGAATAATTGACCCATCAGATACTGTAAGGTTCAACCCATTAAAGTGTGTAGATTCTATATCCATATTTTGGGAACTTTGAATATTGTAAGTCTAAACATACAAGTTTGCAGCTTCTAAACCAGGCTGTAACCACTGAGCCTTGCAGCAGTAGAGAGAAGTTGGCACATTCCCTGCAAGGTTTCACCATCCAAAGCTGGGTCAGTAAGTCCTGATTTTCTTCTTTTTGTCTCTCCTAGAAATGGTTTCCCAAAGCAAACAGCTGCTCAGCTGATCCTGAAAGCCATCTCCAGCTACTTCGTGTCAACAATGTCCTCTTCAATCAAGACTGTGTACTTCGTGCTCTTTGACAGCGAGAGTATAGGGATCTACGTGCAGGAAATGGCCAAACTAGATGCCAACTAAGCCTGGAAAGCTGCAGTACCAGCCCACTCCCTTCTTCTACCCCTCCTTAACTCATTGTGGAGCAGAGCACCCCTTATTTTGAGTATTCCTCATCTAGGGAAATAAAGGTGGATTTTTGTTGGTTTTTATTTTGTTTGGGGTTTTTTTTTGTTTGTTTTTACTTTCTAAACTTTTTTCTGTTGGCACTGATAGTTGGCATTACTGCTGTTAATGCACTGTATACCAGGCATCGTCTGACCTTAGTGTAATCTAGGAGATTTTATAGTTTTATTTTAATGAAGTCTGGACCGAGGCAGGAAGCTGGTAGGAGTACGTAGTCTTTTACTTGTGACAGAAACAGGCCAACCCTATTTTGTAACTGTGTTGTGGTGCTTTATCAATACATCGAGTGGCGTTCCTTTCATTTTTTAAAAGAACAGATGCTATAAACCTAATTTGTGTTTGTTTATTGTCTTAATGAGAAACCTGGAAGAGAAAAAACCCAGCTGCAGAAACCCTGTTGTCCTTAATTATATTTACAATTTTGAGATTGTGTGAATTGATTTAGTAAAATGTTTGAACTGGTGCTGGTGGTGTACTTGGATTAATTTTGACCTTAAGCCTGTGGTTTCTAAGTGGATAGTTAGTTGTGAAAGAGACAGATCAGAACTGGTGGCCTGGAAATGCGTGTGGTGATGCTAAGCCTTTTACCTGGGCTGGCTGGACCCATGGATACTCAGAGATGCTTTTGTCAGGGCTTTCTCCACTTGGTGCTTTGGATCCTTCTGGTCAGCATCTGACTTCAGGGGTGGTTTAGTTTAGGAGGTTGAAGCCTTTTAGTCCAAACACAGCCTAGGAATTTTTAACTAGTTCCAGCCATTCAATATTGGCCTGTTGGAAGCTATTCTGCATTTTTTTCCAAGCATTTATGAGCCCAGTTTGTATTGGTTGCCATATCATTCACACAGCTGAAATCCATACCAACATAAACCCTTACAGAAGACACTTGGTTATGTGAGAAAGAAGAGGTTGCACTTCCAAAAGGCATTGCCTGGGAATGCTCACTCAGAGGAGGAAGCTCTTCCTTTGAAGTCTTTAGCCTGCTTTTGAGGTAGGAGGCACACATTTTCTATCTCTGTGGAAAGCTTCATCACTGATGAAAGAGATTTCACAGCCACTCAGGAGTGAGTGGACCAAAGCCAACTGACTGTTCAGTCAGCCCAGGAATACCAAATACTAAAGATGTGTAGCTTAAGGACTTCAATTTAAAGTGTGTTACTGCAGTGGCATGGGTTGTTGTGAGGAAAACTAAAACTTGCACTTCCCACAGGTCCCACTAGATGTCACTAAAAGGATTGGAAAATCAGGCACAACTGAACAGGTACCTCAGGGAACACTTGGTGGGAGAAGGGCCCTGATGTTTTCAGCACAGAAGGGGATTTTTAACACAGAAAGAACATGCACATCAAAATGTGCATGCAGGTTACAGCTCTCAGTCTCTTTGCACTGTGGAGTTTACTCTATAGCTAATATATAACCCTGTGCAACCAAAAGTCATCTAGCAAGGACTCTTTACAACACCTTCAAAAAGAAGATGCTTCATTGCCATCCCATGGTGGGCCAGGCCACAGCCCAACCACTTCCAGGAAGCCTCTCTTTCTATCCTAACTGGTAACTGTGGCCCATGTTTGGCTCCTGTGTACAGTCACTGTACACAGAGGGTAAGCTGGTCTGGTGACACCTCTGCATCAGTGTTCACCTGCCTTCCCCACAGCCTGAAGAAGCCTCTTCTGTTCCAGGATCCAGCAGGCTCTGTCAAGAAAGGCAGAGATCCCAGAACACACTCAAACTCAGCCACACAGGACAGCCCAAGTAGGTTATGGCATATATTCAAGACCCAGAAAAGTGTTACACCATGTTACATGCATAATAAGGAAAACAAGAGAAGATTTTCCTTCTAACATGCACTGCTGCCAGGACAACATTGCTTTGGGAATCTCTCTTGCATTTTGCTTGTCACAGATAAATGTGCAAGCTCCAGTTGCACTTTGCACTAGTTGCACTTTGGGATCACCATCATCCAGCAAAACCCCAGTTAAAATGCCTTTACAGCTCATTTTCTTACTGGTAAGTCCTTTATGGATCTTACCTGAAAGTAGTAGTTGAAATGTACATTCTTTAAGTGTTTTGATACTTTAAAAGATGAAAAGCATTTTACAGCCAACAGCATTTTCAACTTGCAGTTTCAAATCCTGCTCTCATCATTTCCCTGCTTCCAGTCAACAGTACCAAAATTCGTTGTAATGCTGTCCTTAGGGTGCACCAAATTGGGTAACTTTAGAAGCTCCCTCTGATTTTACGGCCCATTATCCTCCTGAAGCTCCCCTCACCCCGGGGCTGTCAGCCTGGGTGAGATGTGTAATTACCCTGCCCTGTTCATGGCCTGGTTGCCAGGCTGGGTGTAGTTGCAATTAGCTCCCAGCAGAAGCCTAGCTATGCCCTAGAGAGGAAGCAAGCAAAACCCCAAGTTTGGTGTTCATTTCCCCCCCTAAAGAAGAGAGCTAATAACCATGCTGTAGCTCTCTGAATCCTTGCCCCCCTGAAGTCCTTTCTTTAATCCTGAAAATGGGAGCAATGAACAACATTTGTGTAACCTTTACTTGCCTGAAACGATTTGGGAAGGGTGGATTATTTGCTAGCAGTAACACAGATGAGGCTGCTGGCTGGTTAGTGTGCTGATGGACAGGTGAGACTTTCAGCCTTATGTTACATCCCACTGGAATCAGCCCTCCAGACTTTACAATTCATTTAAGATCCAGTAACAAACCCACTGCTTTTCCTTCAGCTCCTTTCTGAGCGTCAACCTTTTGGATGTTCAGTTTTTGTTCTTAATCATCCTAGAAGTTTAAAGCTGATGATAATATGTACCATTGGAGACCTAAGACTTCAACATGAGGAGTGCAGGACAGTGCTGCTGATTGCTGTCTGCTCATCTGAGAGCACAGCGAAATGGGGGCCCCAGGCCACAAACACAGGTGGAACTGGGAAAAGTCTTAACCATACTTCCATAGTTGCTGTTGGGGTTGGTTCTTGTTTGGCCACCTACTTGTGCTGATGTGCCAAGCTTTGCCATGGGCTGATGTAACCCTGGATTTACCAAAATGCTAAGTCTGAACATCTGGTGGCAGTGATGGGGTTCATGATGCTCCATTTTACTGGTGATTTCCAGGTGATTTGAATTCCTATGTGCTACATGCACACTTTCAACAGAATACCTGCAGCTTTAAACAGCATTTATAACCTCAAACATAGCTACAAAGCACACAGGACATTGCTTTCCAAAGGAATTGCAGTTGCTCCTGCACTGAATTTCCCCAGGTATTGATCACTCTTCCCACAGACTAATTAGTGCTCTGATCATTTTCTACTGCATGATCTCCCTGCTGCAGGCTGCAAGGCCATCACACGGGCTGCCTCAACTACCACACTGCAGCAATACCTCACACAGCACAGCAGTGATGGGACAGCATCACAACATCTGTTCTCCAGAGATTCATCATGAGCAAATGCTTCCATGTACAAGATTTCATGATAATTAAAGTGTCATTCAAGGGCTTATTAGGAGCAGCATCAACATAATAAGCATCATATGAATATGGGTATTAAGAGCTAGGTAAGAGAACTTGTAACCCTTCAGCCTCCAAATGTACTAAGGAGGAGTTAGTAAAACAGCTGTGTTTTTATACAAGCATGAGAAAGAGAATGAGACTCATTTAGGTGTAAGCAAAACACTTAGAATTGCCCTTTCCAATAAAAAGGGGAATTGAGAGCTTTCCTATTTGTAAATGCTCCAAAAAAATGCATTGAATAACCCAACAAATTAAGAACTCAAAGTATCCCAAAAGGGAAAAACGTCAGTACCATACCAGCCTGAAACAGCAGTAAACCAAACAGAAGTCTGCAGAGCAAGGCTTTGATTTCCCAGCACTCATTAACACCATGTTCTTGTGAGCTCCTTTCCCTTGATCCTAGCTAAAATCAGGTTTTCTAGTCTGAAAAAATTCCCACTGACAGGAGCTGCAGGTGCCCGGGTACTTGAGGATCAGGTCTATAGCTGGTGGTAACCAGTCACATATGCTGCTGTGAGGTGGTTTTACAGAGGACAGTAATGCCTAAAGTTGTAACGGCAGCTCAGAGGGTGCAGCATAATTGATAGGCCTGAAGAGTACAGGTAAGTAGAGGATTGTTTCCCTATCCCTGACATGAAACCCAAGGGGAGTCAGGCTGTTGCACACTGGCTAAAGTGCTTGAAAATTGCCACCGATTCCTTCTCTTGTCAAGTTCTTCAGAGATTTAGTTCATTCCTCCATAGAATCCTACTTAATGCCTCCACAACTCATGTTTAACCATTATCACTAGCAACCTGCTCATAAATGCTTCTTCCCTGTCAGACTCCACGAACAGGAATCAAGGGGACAGGATGCCACTGGATCCGAATATGGAGGAAGGAGCAGCGATGTTTCCCAGCCTCTGAAATCCCAACTCTACCACCAGCCTGGTTAACAGCAGAAACATGATATTCTTGTACCTTGAACTGACGAGAGCCTTCTTGGGCTTAGGAGAATAAATTAAAGTTGAGCCAAAGTATGCCTCAGCTGCAGCAATGGGCAGATTGATTTGCTTTCCATCTGGGAGATTAAATTCCACTGCCAAAAAACTGGCACCAGCATAATTAACTGTCAGTCAAGTTGCAAAGAGACAGACTATGTGGGATAATTGAAAGCCCTGCAGCTTCTCATTACATACTACAGTAGCCCTATTTGCAAGTTTCCACCTTGAGGAGGTTCTCTGAACATGGTCAGGAGCATATGAATTCCTCCTGGCACATTCCTCTGAAGTGAAACAGGAGTCCTGTGCAGGGATGGATTAATGCTAAGTAACTTTCACTTAACCTAAGTTGCTTATAATATATTTGTCAACAGCCCCTGACAGCTCCACTAGGCTTTAATTGCCAGCAAATCCAAACAGCTGGAAGGAAATGGTAGGTCTTCAACTCCAGTTATACCCGGGAGACACCTTTACAGACATAAAATCACCTCCCTCTTCTTCTTTCTTCTCTCTTCAGGTACTAGCCCTCCCTTGTGAACTCTCTTATGCAGCAAATTGCAATTCCTAATGAAGCTATCAGTGTGCAGGATTAAACATGTATGTTTCACAAAATAAGCTGCTCTATTTCCTTCCCCATGTCACAGGCCTGAGCCAGCTTCAGTGATTGCCAAGCACACAGGAAAGTTTAGGAGAAACAAGTAGCTCTGGTGATTGGCCTAAGCCTGGCAAAGGGGCAAAAGGCAAAATACATTACAGCTTTCATCCTGAAACCATAGAGAATATCATAGGCTGGTTTGGGCTCATCCAGTTTTGTGCCACAGGCAGGGACCCCTTCCACTAGAGAAGGTTGATCCAGGCCCCTGTGTCCAACCTGGCCTTGAACAGGAATGGGGCAGCCACAGCTTCTCTGGACACCCTGTGCCAGTGCCTCAGCACCCTCACAGGGAGGATGCTCTTCCTAATAAACCAGTAAAACCAGATTTTTCTCCCAAGTAATTTCCTCATCAACAAACCAAGCAGAATCAGGTCCATCCACTCACCAGTTCCTTAGTCACTGAAGTTAAACCAATTACTGACAGCCTCAGCCATCCAGTATCTGAAGGGAGCCTATAAGGATGCTGGGGAGGGACTCTTCATTAGGGACTGTAGTGACAGGACAAGGGGTAATGGGTTTAAACTTAAACAGGGGAGGTTTAGATTGGATCTAAGGAAGAAATTCTTTCCTGTTAGGGTGCTGAGGCACTGGAATGGGTTGGCCAGGGAAGTTGTGAGTGCTCCACCCCTGGCAGTGTTCAAGACCAGCTTGGACAAAGCCTTGGGTGGCACAGTTTAGTGCGAGGTGTCCCTGCTTATGGCAGGGGTGTTGGAACTAGATGATCTTAGGCCCTTTCCAACCCGAACTATTCTATAATTCTATCCTATATTCCGCAGGGGAGGATGCAGTTGCACCACTCGCCCTCCAGCTGTGTTATCTGACAACATCCGCACTGATGCGCTTTATACTGGTGACTCGAAGTGGGACGGGATAGGGGAGACTGCACTTGGCCTGTGTTGGCAGCTTCAACGTTCTCCAAAGCAGGGAAGTTACTGCTTCCCACAGAAGAGGGAGCCAGTGTCACACCTCCCACATGGCTCCGAACCCTCCGAGCTAATAAAGCCCAGCCTAATACACTAATGACTCTTCTTAAACCGGAGCTTTCATTATCAAGTGTAATTTAGGTTTACCTTTAAGAGCACCACAACCCTGAGCCCTCTTCCAGGCACAGATTTGCTTCCTGCCTCCCTGCAGCACTTCCTCAAAGCTGGGAGTGTTTCCAGACCCAACAGGACTCACTGGTGTGAACTGGGAAGCCAAACTGGGAACAGAACAAGTGGTTCATAAGATGGCTAAAGCCGGAGTAACCAGCTCCCTCCTGCTGTGACGTGGTAGGAGACAGGCTTGGCACAAAAGAAATGGTGTGAAACTGTTGCTGGTTATTCAGGCTCCATCAGAAACACAAACAGGCCAATCTACTCGATATGAAGTCAGGATTTCGTGCACAGCCAGGTCTCACACTGGCTTATCCTCATGTATGTCAGGAATGGGAAAATTGCCCCTCTTGTCTGCACACAATGCCCCTTTCTGATTTATTAGACAGTCCCCCTTTTTTGCCTCAGTCACTCATTTCAAAAGGGGGTGGAAATGGGACATTCCTCACCCCAATACTAAATGCATGTAGTCAATAAAAGAGAAAAAACACTGAAAAACGTTTAAAAGGAGGGTGCTTAAATTATTGCAGCCCTTGGGAGCATTAATGTATGTGCCAACAAGTTACTGTATGTGCCTTTAACATGCTTATTTATTCTGCCCTGCAATAAAACTCTGTCTTAAATAGTGCCAAGACCTGTTTGCCATGGCAACCCCTCATCCCACATGTGTACCAGTAGGACTTACAAGCACCTTCTTAAAGGGAAATACACAGCAGGATGAATGACTCGTGGCCTGCGGGGCATTTCACAAAGTTTTAAGCACCCAAGTAAATATTACCTTGGACTGAAGCATTCCTTCCAGGTATTTCTTCCCTTCTGGAGCAGCTCTTTAAGCAATGAAGCAAAGCTTGTTCCTTACTTTCTGCTCTCCAAGTGGGGATGTAATGACTTGGACAAAGCACAGAGCCTGGTTTTTACCTGGCAGGTCTCGGGTGGTGCCTGTGGGCTGGGAAACACAGCAGGAATCAGCTGGTCTCCCACGGTTTCAAGTGCACTGCAGCTGTTCCTAGTGTCATTCATCATCCTTTGTACTAAAAGGGGCAGGAAAAGGGGCAGGAAAAGGGGCAGGAAAAGGGGCAGGAAAAGGGGCAGGAAAAGGGGCAGGAAAAGGGGCAGGAAAAGGGGCAGGAAAAGGGATGCTTTCCCTTCTCCCCTTTCCACCATCGAACCACTGGCCTTTAAATCCAAGTGGATGCATGTCCATAATAAAGCCACATAATGCTAATGTTATACTTCACATTATGCTTAGTATAACGTTAAGTTATGCAACATGTTCTTCAAAAGCCCAGCTTAGGAAAGGGTTTCATTCTGCCTTATTTTTCCGCTGCTTAATTCACTGCTGTGCCTTAAACCTGGGGAGATACATCCACGGATCCTGGCAGCAAGCTGTTTTAAGTGGAATAGGTGTGGGTTAGCCTGCTGGCATCCTTCAATGTCAGAGCTCTGCAGTGGGAATTCCTGGAAGAAGCCAGGTTCCTTGGACTGGTCCCCTCTTGTCTGACCACATCTCAGCTGGACACAGCACTAAATGCAGGACCAGCTCCTCAGCCTCTCCAAGTACAAACCCGCAGTGGCTCAAGAAGCAAAGCCTGATGGACAGTGGCCATTTCTTTGCGTTATACTTGGTTGTACCAACGCATCTGGTGTGCACAAGCGGCACCAGTGGAAGGAGCAACCAGGCAGGTTCTGACCAGGGAATGGGGTTGCCTCCAGGAAGCTTTAACCACCAGGAATCACCCACCCACCCTTTCCTCCTGCCTGCCTTCTCCCTTCTTTGCCTTTGTAGGGTTCACATTCCTTCCCTTCCCTTTTCATTACAAGGAACACTGTATTTCCCAAACCTATCACAGCTCTACACACAAGGATGCTGCACCTTTACTCACTGGGTTTGGAGAGGGCAGGGCTGGGTCAGCACAGCCTGAAAAGCCCTTTTAGTCCCCAAGGAGCATTTCCAGGAGAACCCCACCACCCCTGAAGGCACTGCCTAGGTGCAAGTCCATGCTTGGAACATCCTTGAGGACATGGCCATGGACTCTACTAAGATTGATGAGGGAAAATTAGAAGTATTTTAGTCCTCTGGCATCATATAGAATCATAGAATTATTTAGGTTGGAAAAGATCTTTAAGATCAAGTCCAGCCATTAACCTAACACTGCCAAATCCACCACTAAACATCAGTAATTTCTCCACAAGGAAGTTCAGTTTGATCCTTACCAAAAGCAATCTCTGAACATCATCAACCTCTCCTAGCCCGTGCACTTTGTCTAGACCTACCATACCCCCCTCACTACATCACCCACCTAAATCCCTGTCCCAGGCTTTGCTGTGGGCTGCACTGGGAAGAGGGATGCTCCAAGGGCATAGGGAACTTAACCAGAAGTGATTGCAGAGACATTCCTTTTGTAGCCAGGTCCAGGGAAAAGACCTCTCTAGCACCTTAGAAAGCAACTCTAGAAAGAACCAAAACTGTTGTTTTAAAAGCAAATAGATGTATATGAAGAAAGAAAATCAAACAGTGGATTCTTAATGCTCCATTATTAATGGTGCTCAGAAAGGGATTTTCTGCTTTGCTGGAGCATGGAACAGGCTTAAATAAGAATTCCTATCAGAATATAGCTTCATAATTATGCAGATAACATTTTGTTTTTGTGATGACAGCAGAAGTGCCCACAAACTGCATTGCTTATTCATGTCTATGAGATATCTCTCAGCCTGCACTTCAATAAAGACCACAAGCATGTCACCTTGACAAGCTACCAACCATTTCAGACTCCAGGCATTTAACAGTGTCATCCTGTTGTTTTTAGGGAGGCTTTCAGCTGGCAGCATTCCTGCAGCAGTTGTGCCAGGGATGGAGGCTGATTCCCTAATAGCCCTGTGCAATTATTTAACCACTTCAGCACTAGCTCAAGTGCTTCCTATTGATGTTCCACTCCCGGGGGCTGTGTTCAAACACTTCAGTTTTGCTCTTTATCTCCCCAGAAATCAATACCACCCCTAGAAAGACATGGAGAGAAGTTATCCTGCTTGTTCTCCTTCATTTCCCAGCACTGATCATGTCTGGGATCTCAGCAACCAGCACAGAGCACAAACACCACACTCGCATGCCTGCAGTAAGTGAAGGGACAAGATTCCCAAGTGTGCAGAACTAACGCATAGCAGCTCTGTACAGTAAGCAATTCCTTCTGGGAAGCTGTGACCTGCTTCTGTACTATTGCAGCAAATGTGTTTTACTGCTCTGGCAGTGGGATCGATCCCTTCCCCAGGAAGGGCTGTAAACAGATCCATTCCTCACTGCCGATAACTCCGTGTGAGTTCAAGTTTGTGCTGGAACATCCTATTATGAACACTTCTGTCGTGCCTTACGGCTTCCTAAATCCCAACTGGAAAACATCTTGATTTTCTACTAGTGTCATCAGTTTAGAAGAACACATAAAGTGAAGTTTATTGGGCTGCCATTGTGCTACGTGTTTGCAAAACACAGAAAACATGTTAATGTGTTACTCCTACTAAAAGCAGGCATTGAAAACACACACTGATCCACTTGTGCATGTGTTTACAATTAGATCTGTGCATTGCTGTGTCCAAAGAGCTGTTAGAAACACTTCCAAGCTCGTGTGTGTATGGTTAGTTTTACTCAAGTTCCCATAAATGCATAAGAAATCCCTGCTGCCTAGAGACTTGTGCAAACAGGGTTTCAACTGGACTCAAGTAGCACAAGTGATAGCTATTACTGCATCTTCCTCACCTATTCCATCATAACTTGGAGGCATCACTGTATTCTGTGTCATTACATAGCACTGGAGGCATGAAAACCCACCAGGTTGATTAGCATCCTACAGTTTCTCACACTACAGCACCTAATCCATTGGGAAGGGCTGTTAGGCCTCAGCTGATCATTCATTTGTCTCATTGAAACCCTATGACTCCATTTTAAGAGCTTTTTTATAGACTCATATAAAGGAGAAAGTGAACTTTTTAACATGTTTGCACTCCACTAAGTCAATACACATAAAAAGAGCTACAACTGGGGTTCCTACATGGATATATGCCCCAGAAGTGCTAAGCCGATAAAGAGATACAGCTACTAGTTAGGGAAGAAATTAACTTCTTGATTTCCTTTTGTTCCATTTGCTAACTTCTTCCTAGAGAAGTGAGAGGCATCCCGGAATGTGGCAATAGGATGAGCCACATCCCAGAAAGGCATTTTACCCACTCAATTCATATGTGAATGTTTTCCCCTATATCATTCTCTTTGAATAGTCCATGTTTCTCTAGTTATTTTACTGTTGCTTATCTCTCCAAACCCAACAGCATCTATGAGGATTCCCACCACAGTCATTACTGTCTCTATAGGACCTTATATGCAACTTAAACCAGAAGCCTCCATCCCAATAGGTTTATATATTGGAGCACTTTGCCCTATTAATAGCAGGTTGGTCATGGAACAGGTAGGGATGAAGGTCACATTGCTCCTACACAAAGGCTTGGTGAACTTGGCCATCCTGCTGCCTACATACCCCATGATAGTTTGTGAAGCGCAGTGGAGCATTTGACCATCCCATTTACTGTGTGCATCACAGAGTACCCTCTTCTCCCCAGCACCCTGGTCCCTCTCCAGGTCCTTCCCACATCAATACAAAGAGTCATGGAAGAGACTAAAATCAAGTTCTCTCTATTGGTGATGTTGGAGACATTTACCCCCTTCTCTCTAGTGCCTGTGAGATGGTAAAAGATACTTAGACGAAGCAAGACAAAGAACTTCAGCAGCTTCAAGTGCAGCAAACAAAAGGGACATGTTCTTACCTAGAAGCCATCAGTCCAGCTACCAACTGTGCTTTGCCCCAGAGCAAATTCTTATTAAGATCCAAAATAGCTTCTAAATCTGAAACTTTAGAAGCATTTCTCTGCTTAAAATGAAGGTTTAAGATGACCGAGCTTTATTGAAAGCCAATGTTAAAGAGAGTTTTTCCAAGAGAATCACTGAGATGAAAACTGTTACTAATTACCATTTAAACATCTACGTCTTCAGTGTTTCTAAAGCTGCCTGAAGTTGTACAGCCAGGATCTCCCAGCCAGATGGCCAAAGAACTTGCATCAGTCAGCCTTTCCCACAGAGAATTAGTACCTCCTTCAGAGCCCATAATTTCCAAAGTGTCCACATCCCTGAAAATGGTAAAGAAAAAAGTCTGAATGCAAAGTTAATGCCATTGGTACATTAATACACTGCCCCACTGATTGCTCACTTTGCAGGAACCCAAGTGGCATTTGGGAAGTAACGGAATATGGAAGAATTCCCGGGACAGGCAGAGGCCACGTAGATCAATGAAGTTCACTGTCTTTAGGTCTGAAGGACATTTTGCTTCCTAAGATCCAGAGCTCACCTACACAGCTGGGAAGTGGGAACTGCAGGGATGTGACAGCACAGTCACGCAGTGCATTTGTCAAGTAGCATAATTTGGGGAGAAAAGGGGAAATCTCAGGACTTTAAGACATCCTCCACAACAGTTAATCCCATTAATCCCACATCGCTACAGGCAGTTCCTGGTGGTTGTCATCCATTGATACTGCAGAGCCAGGCTTTACAGGGTATCCAGCAGGCAGGAGAGAAGGGATCAAAGAGGATCTGGCACAAGGAAGAAAACTCCTTGTTTCCAGCTTCCTCAAAGCACTGACCTCATCCACAAGCCAGTGGAAATCAGCCAAAAACCTTTGGATGCTCCATGGTAAGGACCTCTCTGGTTCTGCCTTTTTAGGCCCAGTCACTTTCCCACCCCTAGCTATGTTTTAATAAAGCTCTATAATAAAACCCAGGCCTTGAGTTTGTGCCTCCTGCTTCCCACAGACCCAGAGCACACAGACACATCCTTCTTCCTTCAGAAGATCCCAGGCATTGAGCTGTGTTCTCTCCAGCACCCATTCACACCTCATCATCCTCCCTCAGCTGTTCATAGTGCTGTGGAAAGGAGCCTGAAGTGAAGCACTGACATTCCACGGCATACTCCTCCAAGCTTCCTTGCCTCATCCCCAGCATTTCTATAGTGTTGTCCCTTTTAATGTAGGCACGTTTGGGATGAGAAGCCATCTCCACATTAGACCAAGAGCATAACCTGGCCTTGACAAGGAGCTGATTTTTGCCAGGGCTGGTTGGAACAGTTCTAGACAAGGTAATTTTGAACTGCAGAAGAACTGGGAAGAGAAACAGCAAAGCAGAAACAGCAAGAGGAACACAGAGACATGAAATAATGGATGAGCAACAAGGAAGCAAAGACAGAGGAAAGTATGAAAGAATTAAGTAAAACCGTGGGCAGGTGTACACAGATGGAGAAGGCCCAGTTATATGAAGAGTAAAGAGAAGCCCTCCCATAAGCTCCCACAATCTAAAGGGGAGGTTGTGAACTGTCTTAAATGATGTTTCATCTAAAACCATCCCAAGTTGTTCTCTCTGTTTCCTTGAAGAGCACACACATAAGCCCAAGCCTTCTAAGGGGGGGTGAAGGCCACAGAAACCCCAGGCATCATCCAGCATCATCTGTTCCTAGAAGCACTGTTCTAGGCTGTTATTTATCTGACCAAGAAGCTGAAAACATTGAAACCAGAGGGAACCACAGGCAAGAGAAAATGCTTATTAAAAAACAGCCTCAAATTATGGGGATAATTTGATCCTGTGTTTTTTAAAGCTATACAGCAATAATTCAACTCTCTCAATAGAGCCAGGTTATGCTGTATGGCAATGTTTCCATAGGGGAAGTTTTCTGATCTTATTCTTCCCAGGCTCTAACAGCACACCATGTGCTTTCTTTGGATCACCCTCCACCTTATAGCAGAAGGCACAGCAAGAATTGTCACATCCAATGCACACACCTGCAAGAAACTAAGGAAATCTATTCCAAGGAGGGGTTGGTTTTGCTTATGCCTACCCATTGACTGCATGGAGAAGGCGGCTGCCATGGGCTTACCTGAAAGGCTTTGCATTCAAAATAATGGTGCAAAACACACCACTCGTGATGATCTTCCTGGAACTGAGGGCAGAAATCTATGCTTCCCTATTCTTTCTGATGCTGCTTGTGAGAAATAACCTGGAAATACCTGGTTTATTACCAGTGAGAGTCCAAGAGAGGAGGTGTATCAGGGCAAACAGACCTTCAGCTTCTGGATGAACATATATACAGTAAGAGGAGACACACATTCATTGGAAAGCCTAAAATCAGAGGGAACCCAACTGCACTGCTCTGCTCCAGAGGTTTTATGCATTTAATATATTAATAACAATATTAAGAACATAACTGCTGATTAATATAACCCAGAGAACAAGGTACTTGCACAGTTTGATAAACTGGGCCCTTAACTCCATGATGGCAACATTTCCATGTCATGAAATAGGGATATAAACACAACTCACAGGAAAAACAAACCAAACCAACCACATGGCTCATTGCCCTCTGCCTGGAGGGAAGACCTGGGAATCACCAAGCCTGCTTTAGAGCTATGTTAACCAACAGAAGCTCTTCCCTGTGAGGGTGCCCAGAGAAGCTGTGGCTGCCCCATCCCTGGCAGTACTCAAGGCCAGGTTGGACACAGGTGCTTGGAGCAAGCTGTTCCAGTGGAAGGGGTCCCTGCCCAAGGGAGGGGTTGGAACTGGATGAGCTTTAAGGTCCCTTCCAACCCAAACCATTCTGTGATATACCATATCCAAACTACAGTCTGTAACACAACACATGGTCTAGGCAGCATTGCAATGCTTGCCCATGTTATCAATCTGAACATGTGGAGTAGGATTTGAAATCTTGCTTTGGAGGGGGTGGTGAGAACTGCTTGTCACTGCCACATTACATCTATTCAAGCAGCAGCGTTCCTGGAGTGCTTGTCATTCTAAATGGGTTTGTTTCAGAGACAACAGGTAGGATAAACTTACCCAATGCTGATGACAGTCTTGAGAACAACTTCACCACACTTCTTGCAACAACAGGATCCCCAGAGATCCAACTTTAAGACTTAAACAGGGGAAGTTTAGATTGGATATAAGGAGGAAGTTCTTTCCTGTTAGGGTGGTGAGGCACTGGAATGGATTGCTCAAGGAAGTTGTGAATGCTCCATCCCTGGCAGTGTTCAAGGCCAGCTTGAACAGAGCCTTGGGTGCCATGGTTTAGTGCGAGGTGTCCCTGCCCATGGCAGGAGCTTTGGAACTTGATCTTAAGGTCCTTTCCAACCCTAACTATTCTATAATTCTATAAGGAATATCACCATGATCCTGCTCCCATCCTGCAGAACGGTCAAGAACACCATTCTGAAGACAGCTCTTGGGCCAAAACACTTGGACCTTTCCATACTGGAACAGTTCATCAAAGCATCTAACTTCCAAATGACAAGGTTCTCTCAAAGCTCTTCTCAAGCTGCTCTTCCCCCCCAGACTCCCTTTATTAAGGCAACCTGTTTCTTTCTAATTAAGAAAAAGCCAGTGCCCTCCTTAGAGATACACAAAAGAGAGGGGGAACTACAGCCAAGTGAACAGGATCCATTCCCCGATGCAGTTTGTGCATGGTTAATGGATGTTGGGCATTAATATTTCTTACCCTTTTGTCTGTGTTCACTGTAATAGAAACCCCTGTCTAGACTGAGTGGCTACTACAAGTAATCCCAGTAATATCCAATAAAATCACTCTGAAATGCGATAGCTATAGTTATCAAGGAGCACCAGGATTAACTTGATTGATTGAACAATGGACTTCTGGTTTTTAACATGCTCTGTATGTGTCCCAAAAAATCAGAAATACACATATGGTTGTAAACCCTTCAATGCAGGGCAACTTATCATAGACTGTAAATGTACTGACACACCCTAAAAGGAGAAAGATTAGTGCTGCTCCAAAATGAAAGGATAAGTGGCAATGGCCATAAAGAAATACTTTCACTTACCCAGCTCCAACAAGGACAGAACACATCAACCTCTCTACTGGCAGGCACGGAACAAACAATATGTGCTTAGGTCCATCTTTCCTTAAATGTCCTCTCCTGAAAATACATCCCAAGTGAGGATTTTTGGGGTAAGTCCAACCACAAAAGCATCTTCTCTTCCTGGAGTGTCTTAGTAAATAACTATCTCACTGAACAAGCCAGCCAGGCTCTACCAAGAGGCATGAGATTACAAGTGAATTTGCTGAATTAAAGGAGTAGTTAAACTTCCAGGCCTGGATGTAGAGCATCACCCACTTCTGCTATGAGCACACAATGGCTTCCTTGCTGATCCAGGTCTGCAAGTGTGTATCTGATACCTCCACTTTGAACTGAGACCATCTGTGGTGGGTAAGACATCTTTCTGAAGACCAATTAACATCAGTGAGTAATTAAATAGCCAGAGGTCTAAGACCTGGAACCAAACCCCCTGCATTTATTTCCAGCTCCACTCATAGTCCTCTTCATGAGCTTTCTCAAACCTCTCCACTCTCTGTATGGGCTGGTATGAGTCTAGAAATGAGACCTGTGCCAGTTAAAAGCACCTTGGAGCTACCGTTCAGTCACTACCTGTACACCTGGATAAAAGATGATTCACTTCCCAAACAAGGAAAGTATAAGTCTTTAATAAAACCACTTAATAAATCAGTTCAATCTAAGAAATCACCACCTAAAGAGCTGAATTTTAGCACTAAGGTTCATAATCTAGTCTCACTAAACTGAAAGGGCACTATCTTGACCCTACAGCAGCACCCAGCTACAAGAGAGGTGGCAAAAAAAATATATGTAGGGCTACCAAAAATTTTAGCATAGTAACATTCTCTGTAGGAAGGGCTTTTGAAATCAGCTGGCAAGGAGATGGGGTTTTCCATTCATCTATGGCATGCTAATAAACAACACAATTGAGAAGGAATGCAAAGCTACTAACCTTCACAAATTCTTGTGATGTCCATTCTATCTTTACCCCAGTTGAGTAGCAGCACAAAGCAACCAATAACTGACTTCCTAAGCTCTGCCTCATGTTGCAACAGAAAGGCAAGGTCCCTTCCCAAGCATCTCTGCTTCCCTTTTATACCACACCTGTGACTCACTTCCCTTCCTCCCTGCTTTAAGAGGGCAGACCAGGTGGCTCAGGTTTGCTTGAAAAAAGCTATTAAAAGAGCTCTCCCTATAGTGCCAGTTGTTAAGGAGCTCCCAGTAACTCACCTAGGCTTAGTTTGTGCATACAAGGCTGCTTGTTCCCTTTGTTTCTGTAAGTAATCCTGTTTGAGCAGGGCAGAGAAGGAAAGGGAACACCATAGGAAGTCCCTCGTTCACTACTGGGGTTTGTTTCTGGAAGCTGGGGCTGTGCCCACTGCCCTCAAACACTGACCCAATCGAGCATTTCAAGTGAGCAAGTGGTTTAAATCACTTCCGTTCCACCAGCTGCTATGGAGCTGTGACAGTTCCTTAGGTGAAGACATGGTCCATGTCTAGCAAAACGCGATTGAAGAACTCGCTGTGCTGACCTGACATTGAACCTTCCACTCAGCCGTTCTCAGTGCAGCAAAATATTTGTTTTATTACAGCCCTACAGAGCTCATCCCAGTCCAGGCACTCAGATTAAGACCAAATGTGTTGAGCTTGCATGAGATGAAGTTATGAGATCTGTGTTTGGGAATTGGTCTAACTTCTTTTGTGGATGCTAGTGATGCTGAAAGGGCACAAAGCGAGTTGCAACAATAACAGTGCTTATGGCAGGTTCTGTTGGGGACTTCACAAAGGGGATAGCCTTATCCTGTGTCAGATGTTGTTTTCAAAGGATTATGTGATACAAGTCTCCTGAATCCTAAGAAATTCCTTTTACAAGGAAAATCACGAGGCCTTTCTGGCTAGCTGAGCCATGTCAAGCCTTCAAGTCTTGGCTTAGCCTGGTTCCCTGCACATCACAGGGCCTGCAGACGTCTTGAGCCTTGCTCAATAACAGCATTAACCATCCTAAGAGCCAGAGGGAAGTGGAGATGGAGGGGACCTCTCCCCAGTCAAACTGGGAAGATGTCAAGCTGTGAAGAGTTCTTAGCGGACGTGTGTCTCTAGGCATAACCCACATCTGATCTTGGGAATCCTGAAATATGATAGGAGGGATCATCTGACATAGACTAAGTCTGAGATGTACAGTAAGACACCAATGAAACGCACTCATACGTTTCTGATTTTCACTGCATTAATAGGTCTTTCAATAGCAGTGAAAGAACTAAAATCTCCTGGGGTTGGACATTGATGAAACCATTAAAGAGTTTTCTCACCAAAATTTCCAAGTAATCCATGTTCTCATGGTAACAGCAAAATCCCTGTTAAAATATAGTTGCAAATATCCTGTTTCTTTTTATTGCTGAGCTGATATATCAGACCTGGGATATGAGATATGTGATATTTCCATTACAACCATAATGTCTCCTTGGGACCTATATGGTGTCACTGTGTATTACCAGACTTCAAGAGTGATTTTATTCAAGAGTAATTTTATTTACTCCAATATCACATATACCCATTCCTGATCCATCCATTGTAACACAAAGACAACTGATGAAAAATAAAAGCTAATTCCCATATTTTAAAGCTCAGATGTAAATTTCAAACTTCGGAATTGTAGTAGGGAAAAACAGAAGGGAAAAAAGTGTGAAATCCAAAGTTCTTTTATCTGAACACGATCACGAGAGAAACGCCAGATGAATTGCATGTGGTTTTATTAGTGTCTCTGGGCTTGTTTCTGTGACTGTGTGAAAGAAGCCCTTATAAAGGAGGCATTATTAGAAGACATCTCCCTGTTCTCACACAACTTTCCAAAGCGGAACGACATGACACTCCTGCAGAAACTGAGATCTGCCCCAGTATTATCTATCCAATCTCCTTGGAAGTAGCTTAAGACACAAGGAAAGGGTGGTGAGATGCAGATGTTATCAATTAGCCAAAGAAGTTAACAAAACAACTTCAAACCGCAGCAGTTGTTCCAGCTGAGAAGTCTGAAGTTTGAAGTGGGTATTTAGCTGTTGCGCTGCTCTCACTTCTTTTGTATGTGCTGATAGGAAGCCAGTCAGACCACAGCTGTGAAATCCCAGCTTTGGGAACCAGATCCTCCCCATCAAATCCAAAGGACAGGAGGCAAGACTTGCATTACAAGGATGCCAAGCCCCCAGGCAAAAATCACAGCTAAAACGCAGGGTGTCTTGTAAAACAGTTATTGATAAACAAAGTGAGTGATAAAGAAATGCAAACCCGCTTCTGTCAGTGGCAAACCAGCAGTGATGCAAAGGTTATGTGGATTGCTCTTAAAGAGAATTCCTCCAAATGACATATGAGGCAAATGTGTGGGAAAGGATGACCAGGTCTAGAAACAGAGAGGAAATGTGCTTGTTCTTTGCCCTGGAATGCCACTGTCAGAGTGAGGTGCAGAGTACAAACAAACACTCCTTCATCTTTAGACATTGGTTGGTCACCAGCTGGAAGAGCCAAACTATGGCAGAAGGAAAATCAGGGATTTGTATTTGCTACTGATAAAAACATAGATGATGTCCAAAGTACAAGAGAGACTTTAAGACCTTCCTTCCCTAGTGCAGCTGCAGGACACACAGCCCCTGTCTCTCTCTGGCTTACTTAGTGCAGCCTCTGACCATCCTAGCATCCTAGTCAAAGCAGTCTAGTAAACAAGTAAGCTCAAGATAAATACAGCTTGACTTCAAAGGCGTGATGCCTTGATTGTGACAAGGCTCCTCGTGAGGTCCATGACCCAAAATCTTGGGTGGGAGGCAGAAACATCCTGCAGTGTTCAGCCAAGAAGGCTCTTTGGTGACAAGCCCACAACTCAAGGCTTGGGTTACATGGTTGGGAGCATTAAGAGATCAGAACAACCAAGGATAGCTGAGTAATTGTACTTATCACAACTGATTAAAAACTCAGCGTGATGCAGAGCCAGAGGCTCATAAGGCAAAACATGCTGTGGAGGGTGTGTGCTGGCATAGTATAAAAGAAATAACAGCAAGAAACATTCTCTGATGCTGAAGTGACAAGGGAGAAGCATTAAAACGATGCTGCGCCAGCAGTTTGTCAGTGACCTCTGCAACATGCCGAGAGCAAATGGGAGTGAAAGAGTTTATGTCATTGCTTTGGAGCAAAGAGCCATCCCTTTTCCACCATGTGTCCTGCGTGATGCGGCCATAGTCCAGTGCTGCTGTGATCTCTGTGTGTCATTTGGATCACATCTGCTCTGGTCTTGTCTAAGGTAAAACACTGGCTCCATTGAGTGAATGGCAAGTGGATGCACCAGCATGCAAGCAATGTGAGCAAGGTCTGAGCCCTGTGGCACCTGATGCACCAGTCCTTGCATAAAATAGGACTGAGAGGAGCCTTGTGGGTTACCCAGCCTTGTCTCCTGCTATCACAGGCACCATGTCCTGTAATCCCCTTCATAAACACAGCAGCAGCTGGGGGGAGAAAAGCCTGCGATGGCTGAGGATGCTGAATGTGAGATGTTACAGAGGGTCCTGAGTCCGGGGGTTTGGAGTATGCAAACAATGTGGCTTAGTGCTGTTTAGAAGAGCAACATAATATTTTATTAATGATCTGGAAAGCCATATATCCAGGGAAACACCGAAGGCCTTCATTATGCCAGAGAGGCATCAGGGTAATGCACTGCTTGCTTTCTACTTCTGGCCTTGAGTACAGAGAATTACTTTCTCCTGTTTCAACATTTGGTGGAGCACAGCATGCCAAGCGGGAGAGAGGGAAAAAAGAGCCCTGGTTTCCATTCCTGCAAGTACTGTGTCTGTTTTAAATCATGAGAGAAGGAGGCTTCTAATGAGGCTGATTCATATAATGATGTATTTTACAAGCTATTCTTAGCAGATTCACTGCAATATGTCATTCTTTATGTACCATGAGAGATATATGAGCACACAAGATTATGAAGGGTGGGGAAGTCTCTGAATAACTGACCAGTTTTGCACCTCATGTGCTGGAGAAGGAGAGAAAGAATTGGAAGTTCACATAGCCCATTGCTTCCAAACCCTCCAGACTCAGGTCAGCCATGAGCTCCACTCCAATAAATATGAACATTACAAGATTTGGGTCTTAAAACTGATTTCCAAGGAAGTGTCTCATTTTATTGCAACACAAATAAGAGACTCTAAGGTAATATTTACTTTGTTTTACATTTCATAAAAGAGAAGAAGACTGTAATTTCATGGAGGCTCGAACAGAAATTCCTCTTGCCATCCAAGCAGAAGAAATCATGTCCAGGACCTTTCCCTGAGGGCTGGAGGAAAGCACATTAACATGGCAACTCCCACTTTGCTATATCTGTGAGTTACTCTTGCAGGAGGATGAGGCTGGAATTGAGTGAAGCTATAACTGGACTAACTGGCCAAAGCCTGTGACATTAGGGGTAAGCAAGGATGCTGAGAGGATAATCCTAAAGATGCATCTCTCCAGCTGATGAAAATCAGAAGAGCCAGATAACCACTGGGAGAGATCCCTACCTAGACAGGAGGTAATTGCAGGGGTTTTAAGTAGAAGGGTGCAGTAGTTGCTCCAGTTCTGCCTGTCACTGCTGTCACTGCTGACTTTAAAGATGCTGGAGGAGGGGCTGAGGCCCTTTTAATGAAGTGAAAGGATGAGCAGGAGGCCTGTCCAGAGCAGCAGTGGAAAGAGAAAAGCCATATGCAGAGAGCCCTGAGCATGGGGAAACCAGAGCCGCAGCCTGTTCCAGGCGCAGGAGCTGCTGAAGCACAGATGTCTTCAGGAAATCTCTGCTCTGGCCAGGTGGGACAGTGACTCACATTCCGGGCTGTGCCAGCACCCGGCTCTGCAGCATGCCAGCAGCAACAACAACCGGGATCGCTCACTGGATCAGCAGGCATCTGACTGGTGAGTCCCACCTGGCCTGAGCTTTTCCAGCCTCATATCCCAATGGCACGGTCACAGGTCCTTTCCGTATGTCTCCCCATGCCTGTTGCATCAAAGGGGCCCTGCTTTCACCTTTTCCTCAGCAACCTGATTTCTGGCAAGGGGAGCTGGCTGCTGTTCCCTCACTGGGCTGCCAATATACCTTCTCTTTCTGGCCTGAGGGGCCACCAGAGAGTGATGCAGGCTGTTGCCAACTCCGTCTGCTTGGGAACAAGGGATGCAGCTTGGAGCCCAAACCCAGCTCTTAGTGGTTCTCTGTTCTATTCCACAGACCAGCCCTCCTGGATTTCTAAGGGCAGGCTGCCTTCATTTACTGATGTTCTTCACTTTTCTGTGGCCTTGTCGATGACTTAATCATAACACCAGGGTCAGCCACCAGCTGCTGCCTATTCCCACGGTGTAACCTGCCTGCTTCCCTGTCTTCCCTTAAATGTAATATGTGGTGCATTTGTGTCTGGTACTTTCTCTTGTTTCTGCAATTGAAATCTTATCCGTTCATGCAGTGCCCGAAATTCTGCAGAGACACTTGGCCTGAACACTCGTTTCATTGCTTGAAAGCCAATACTGCTTTAACAGATGCAGTAAAATGGTGAGAATCTAAAGTTCACTTTCCTGCTTGAACTACCCCAGATGAAAGAAGCCTACTCCACGCAGCTGAATGTCTCTCTTCCTTGCTGGCACATTAGCTTTAAAGGTGTTCTGGTAGTTTTCAGTCTTCTGTGCTGCCTAAGTACTTTTGTCCAGATGCTCAGCTGGAGTAGATGGATGCAGCTATGCTGCAGTCAGCAGAGCTAGGCTGATTTGTATGACCAGGCATACCTTCTTTTATATGTAGATGTCCTTAGAAAGTAATCACCAGGCTCCTTCAAGCTGATTCTACATGACTTGCAACTGCAGTTTCTAAAGCAGTGCTGTTCCTGCAGCATGTTCCCACACTGCATAGGCATCTGTCCAGGGTACAAAGGAGAACCCAGACCAACACCAGTGCCAAAGCCTCCACTTGAAGGATCCTTCAACCTCAGACATTCTTAGAATCACAGAATAGTTAGGGTTGGAAAGGACCTTAAGATCATCCAGTTCCAACCCCCCTGCCATAAGCAGGGACACCTCACACTAAACCATGCCACCCAAGGCTTCGTCTAACCTGGCCTTCAACACTGCCAGGGATGGAGCACTCACAACTTCCTTCAGCAACCCATTCCAGTGCCTCACCACCCTAACAGGAAAGAATTTCTTCCTTATATTCAATCTAAACCTCTCCTGTTTAAGTTTGAACCCGTTACCCCTTGTCCTGTCACTACAGTCCCTAATGAAGAGTTGCTCCCCAGCATCTCTATATAGGCCCCCTTCAGATACTGGAAGGCTGCTCTGAGGTCTCCATGCAGCCTTCTCTTCTCCAGGCTGAACAGCCCCAACTTTCTCAGCCTGTCTGTATAATTATTGTATTGCCTTGCACAGCCTCAACTGTTTCATAATGACACCAAAACCCCCAGACCAAGCTGTCAGATTATTTTCATTGTGATAATTTATGTCATTTCTTCACCTCTGGAAGCCAAAACATTAGCAAACCAAAGCATTAGCAGCGCACACCCTGCCTAAACCCCATGTCTTTAGACTCTCTTCCAATATAATTTCTGCTGTGTGAATTAGACCAGTGCAGACCCGTCCCCTTCTGCATTCACAGCAGCAGCTGAACACCCTGTGGAGATGTTAGGCTCTGGTTAGGGTACAGCACTCGCAGCCCTGAATTCCATGGCTTTCTCCATTCAGCAGCACAACCCCTCTGCTCTCTGCCAACCTTGCAGGTTTGTCTCCATTTGAAAACAATTAGTTCCCTCTGACTTGGCATTTTTGGCTTACACCCAACCCCTTGTGGGTACTATGGGATTTATGGTGAGAGCCCCTCAAAGGAATGGTTATCTTGAATGCTGAAACCGTATCCAAAAGGCTAAAATGTATCTTTTAGCTGAGTATGGTTTTTCCCTGCTGGAATTGCTTCATATGGATTGAGCCAATTAATTTTCCTGCAGTGAGGTAGTTCCAGGAATACTTAAGGATGGGGCAGAGGGAAGAGGCTCGTTGTCTTGTACCACCAGAGACTTAGCTGTACAATTTACTGCCTTCTGAGATGCTTTATGTAGTGCACAAATGTGAATCAGATCTTCCAGCCAGGATAACTTCTGACAAAGAAATAATGTAGAACAAGGCAACTTGGCTGTAAGCAAAGCCCATAAAGGCTTTTAACGTTCACAAGAGGAGAGAGGAAGATCCAAGGGTTATGGCCAGACCCAGCTTCCACTGAAGGTGTTTACTTCCCAAAGTGGAAGTCCTTACACACCTAAACACAAAGGTCTTGCCCCTGGCAGCCTGTCTTCCACCCAAGCACTGTGAGGCTACATCACCAATGGGGAACGCTGGGAATGGCAGTTTAACATAAAATTCCATGAGTTGTACCTGCCCTCTGGACTGCAAGTTGACATCCTTGTATGCTATATAGTGATGAAAAAGATTGTGTGTAAAAAGGGCATCTGGATCCCAACTTTCTTGGTTAGTGTTTAGCTCTAGGGAAGCCCTTGTAAGCCCCTAAATTTGAACAGGGGAGACTGTGTGTGTAACAGAAGTGAGTTTCCAGACTTGGAATTGGCACCACTTCCCTAGCTGAAACCTGCCAGGCCTTGGTTTCAAAGCTGACTATCCACTAGGGAAAACCAGAAATCAAACCAGTGATGTCAAAGGATTTTTCTTACAGTTTGCTCTTATTCCTTGTAGTCAAGACATCTTCAAATGGACCCTCACAAACACACCAGAAACAATAAAATAAGGAAATCCATGTGTTTGGTGTGAAGAACTTCTTTGCTGGAGCAATAGCTGGAGCACCTCATGCTGTCCTCTCTTTTTATAGGTGTGGAAGGAAAGATATTAAACTAGACAGGGAATCTGTGCTTTGATCACCAGCTAAGTCATACAAAAGAACATGCCAATAGGAACTTTCTACAGTCTCCTTAGCAGACACCCTTCTACAGGTCACACAAGCTCATGTATATACATAGAATTGAGCAGGTACAGGCTTATTTCTAACATAAGTCAAACAAATCAGTATCCACACTGGGTCTACAAAGGATTTTCAAGGCTCTGTCATTGGATGAGTCTATTCATTTGCAGTTAAATGAGCCTTTTCTCTTTCCATTCACAGTGCTATAACATTCTTTTAGCTATTACAGCAAAAGTAATATATCAAGCTCATCTTTAGATAGGTATTCAACAGTCTATATTACATTTTAACAGGCAGACATTAGGAAGAAAGCCAGCAATACTGGAAAATAAGCTTCCTGCTGCTTGCCAGCTGTCCATTGATCTGGGAAAACACTCATTTAGGAAAATGTATCATGGACATGATATAAGTTGAGATCTCTGCCTTTCACAGAGCACTCACACACAGGCAGACACATCAAATAGAACAGAACCCGTCTGTTATACCGAAGAGCATCCCACACCAATGCCAGCTTTGGCCATGCCTCATCCTGGGGAATAATTCCTGGCATTCCCTTTGCCTGTTTCTCAGCACATCAATGCCTGAATGATCTCACTGGAAAGCCCTCCTCACAGGATGTGCCGTCCTGCTAGGACTCTGCTTTGACTTATACCAGTGCTACCTGCATGGACTGATCCATTGGGAGTGTCTGCAGTTCCTTAGGATTCCTTTCTTGTCTGAGAGACCGCCATTCAAAACTGTTAGCAAATTCTGTTTATAAGTGGTTAAATCTGTTTCCTTAAAGAGAAGGGAAAGCACAAGCCAGATTAAAGGGTCAAGGGAAAATTCCTAACACCTGGGATACAACACACATTAGAATAAAACACAACTGCATTCCTTCCAATGTGGGCTGTGTATGGCAGCTTCATTGAGTACTGCTCATGGATGTGCTTTGTACACCCAGGTCTTTAGCTGAGCAGTGGGACCAGAACATTGCAATATTGTCTAGGAGATAGGAGCAACACTCATGAGAGTTACTATAAAATCTTAATGACTTGTAACTTTGCACAGCTGAAAGCCAGAGCTCCTACAGAAATGCTTATTGTTTCCCTCAGGCCAATGCACTGTGCGACTACACCAGCCACTGCCTGGCAAGAGGATCTTGCTTTCTCTTCATGCCACTTTTGCAATGGGGTAGTGCCCTTTGATGTCTGCTGAGATCTATTACCTCACTTGTGGGTGTGCAAGAGGAGGTGCAGATCCAAACCCAGGCACTATCACACTCAGCCCTAGAGCATGCTCTATGCAAATCACAGCAGTTTGGTCAGTGTGTTCTTAAATCAATGATGCTATTAAAAACCAGCCTGCCAGCGGATAGGGAGTTCATTGGTATTGCAAGAGTGTCTTTTCAAGACGTTCCCCCAGGGCTGGCTTGAAGCTTCTTCTTGACAGGTGTATGTAACATACAGAGATCCAGGGAGAAATCCTGCCTTGTCAATTCAACTGAAATGAGTCAATGAACAGGAATGACAGAGCCGGCGGTTCCACATGTGGGTTAATTTACAGCCTCTCGCAGAGTCTGCTATTCCAGTACTTGGAAATCCTGTCACATTCTTGGAAGACGTATGAATTATAAATTCCCACTCCAGGCCTCAGACATACAGATGTTTCAAGAGTTAGTAGTTGCTTATTTTTCCTTTTCTATAAACAAAAAGAATTCAGCACATCCCAGAGTAACCAATAGCTTGATAGCGACACTACTTCCCTAGGCTTATAAGTGATATCTACCATTCAGGATGGTGTTCTTCTACACTTACAATATCAGTAGCCACAATGAATTTTGTCCAGTTTCTTTTTCAGGCAGATTTATGCCTTGAATAAAGCCCACATCTCAATGTCCAGCCAGTATTAGGTAAGTCAGAACAAATCCGATTTTAATAAAAACATCATTTGGGGCCTGAAAAGATTTTGTCTTTTCTTCCACCAAAATATAGAAGCACCAACTGTACACCACACAATATTCCCAGGGAAAGCAAGCCTGACTACACTGCATGAGGTGCAAACAAAGCAGAAACGTGTTTGTACAGCACAGAGAAATGTACTGAGATACCTAGAGAGGATTGCGGGGTCTTTCTGCCACACCAGCCTTTAGGTTTAAAGATGACCATCCTGTTGCTGTGTAGCTACAGTAGACATTGTAGCTGTGTCTCTGGTTTTGATAGGAAGAAAACCAGAAGAGGTATCTTCCCCAAGCCAGACGGATCTGAAGGTTTCTTCCACATTTCAAACTAGATGATCTTAAGCTCCTTGCCAGGCCTAACTATTCTATGATTCTATAATTCTATACATGGACATAAGAAAAATGTGGTTAATATTATAAGCAACTATTGACTTTGAAAATACCCTCCACTACTGTATACTACCTAGAATCACAGAATGGTTTGGGTTGGAAGGGACCTTAAAGCTCATCCAGTTCCACAGGAAGGGACACCTTCCACTAGACCAGGTTGTTTCAAGCCCACATCTGCAATTATTCCTCAACTTTCTATATTCACATAATCCTGGATGCTCTGTAGTAATCAGGTACTAACTACTATTTGAAAAGTTGGCTTCACACAAGCTTGTATGATCCTATGGCTGGTCTGGGAACATTTCTTCTAGAAGGTTTGTGGGGTTGTGCATAGCTGCAGTCACCTCATGGTAGGCACATCAGTGTCCTTTTACCTGAATGCCTTGTGCTCAGGAATACAGAAGAATAAGCAAAGGGATATTGTATTGTGTATCAGTGGCTGTCACAAGCCCCAGCAACACGCATCAAGCTCAGCATGTTTCCCGCTGCTGCGTGTGCTCTTGTGGTATTGCAATAGAGAGGAGAGACCTGACACAATAAAGACACCTCCTATTTCATTTCTGGAGGTTCATTCCTCAGCCTGATTTCCCCCTGCCTGTCCCAACCTCCAAGAGGCTGGGGTAAGGGAGCACAGCTCATAGAAAACCTTCCCCACACTGAACTGTCTGCCTTCACTATGGCTCCTCGGTACAGTTCCTCTTGCTGTGACTACATCAGTAAGCAGTGATAACAGCTCTGTTCTCCAGGGCCACATTAAGCTGCTTCAGGGCAGACATTTTTATGTCCTCTTTCTCATGCCATTATACACAGGCTTCACGTCCAAAAAAAAATCATCTGTCACTTCCAGTTCCTGCAGCATTATTCTGACAAAAATCAGTCACTAACAAAGTCCTTGATGTCAGAGGTTGCATGAAAGCAAAGTAATAAATACTGCAGCAGTCAGCTTGTCTTTAGAGTCCTGGTGGTTTTGCCAGAAATCTCACTTACTCCTTCAACACTGTGTTGTCAAAGGAATTTCATTTCTCTTTCCTTCCACTGCCTTTTTTCTTTCCTTTCCCTCCTCCCCTTTTCCTTCTCTTCCCAAGGAAATGAGGGGCAGGCAAAAGTAAGACACTGAGATACTGTACCATCTTTATCATTCCACCATCTGCAAATGGTTTCGTTCTTCTGACAATCTCACATGCAACCTTGTAAAAAGACCTGGCTCACTTATGCTGCTGACTTCAAAGCTGTAGAAAGCTGTGTTGGGCCACTCTATGCTGGTGGGGCAGCTAATAAGAGGCTGGGTTTGATTTCTGTGTGAATCTATCTCTGTCAAATGGCTAATGGGTGAGAAAATATTTCTTCCAGTTGTAAAGCTCAATCTTCATTCAAAATGAAGGCAGAGAACAAATTAGCAGCTAGGTGAGGCTAAGCAACCCTACAAGTAAGGAATGAATCCCTGAGTTTTCCTCTCCATTCTACAGAGAAGGCCATGGAAGCTCTTGGCATCCCTGCAACCACTTCAGTAGAATTTAATATTGTTCTTTCCCCATTTCAATAATTCCTCTATGCTAGTAATTTCATTAACTGCCTTGTGCCCACCTTTGTCCAAACCATCTTTCCCTTTGGATGGTACAGTGGACAGACTAGAGGTGAAGGGGCTGTGTCTGACCCTGCTGGTGCTTCCACAGCTCCCATTAGTAATCAGTGGGCTTTGGGGATGCTCTGAACCTTGCAGTCCTGGCCTTGGTCTGATCTACTTCCCTGGAGCCTATGGTCCCTCACACAACTGGTTTTCCCCAATGAAGGACAAAAGGAAACAACTCCTTCCTGCTTTGTTGTCAAAGGCACCTTTCTGAATGTTCCAGTGGTTGTTTTCTTCACACGAGCATTTTCCTGTTCTCTATCAGTTGGAGGAGGTCATGACTTTGTATTTTGCCCTATGGATATATTAAACAAAAATAAAGCTGGTTTTGTTTTCTTTTCCAGTTCCTCTCCACACCAAGACAATGTGTATTAGCCCCTTTTCTTTCAATACATCTCTTTAATGGAAACATGTTCTTCCCAGCTCCGAAGACACAGCTTTCCTATCTCTTGAACACTTTGGGTTTAACTACTTCTGATCAGAATTACTGTGGTTCTCTTTGACTAGAGATTTGCAGCAAAGCAGAACATTGGAATGATGAAAACCTATCTGTGATTTTAATCTCTTTATAAAAAGCCTCACTTTTGTCTCTGTCTCGTTGCTCCTATTCTAAAGAACTGTCAGCAAATAGAAGAAAACCTTCAGCACTGCCCTTCAGCTCTGTGCTCAAACTGAAGGGGTTTTAAACTCTCCTTGGCTGTTCAAGCCCAGAGGATTTCTTTTTATTGTTTAAGCCTCTCTAGAAAGTGCAGCTTTTTCTCTGGGGACAAGTTCTAAGAGAAACAAATCAGAGACGAGGAATTTTAGTAGGCAGCTCACTCTCGGGCTCATTCCTTTGTCTCTCTCCTGTCAAGACACTTTGATTCTGCATCCCCCACATATTTCAGCCTGCCGAGGCATTTATATATTATAGAAGTATTTATTATTGTGGGGAAAATGTGATCATTCACTGAACTCATCATGAACTTTGCACACATGCTCACTCCTTTTGGTCCTGAGATGGGTTTTTCATAGCCAGCAACACCCTTGCTGAAGCGCTGCAGACTGACTGCTAAGGCTGAGAGCTTGGCAGGTGATTTCAGGCTCATACCAGATAACACAAGGTAAGAGGAAAATGCCCACTGTATCCTCCTCTTTTCAAAACCAAATCTGCAACTTGCTTTCATGCTTGTCCAGTTTATCATATAAATACAGTAAACACCGTGTCAGTGTGTAAATCCCTGCGAAGAAAACACCCATCATCCCACAAAGCCTTATGGAAAACTTTCTGTGAGATTTGCAGTTCCTTCTGTTGCTAAAATATGGGTTTAAGAGGATGGGATGTGAAAGACTTTTGAATGCAATTAAACTGGAGGTTTCTCTTTCTCTGGTAAATAATAGAAGAATCAGCTGGTAGATATTTAACTGGGGTCAGCTCTTCCAACACTGTTAAGCAGGACAGGTCAATTTAGAAGAGTATTTTGGATATGCAAGTGTGAGAGATCGATAATTCCCATCTGTGGGATCTGTTCCACTGCTGTCCGTGGAAAGAGATAATAATGTCATGTTTCCCTTCATACTCTTACTTGATGCTGAGAAGAACACAGTTCTCAGACTGCTGCTCTGCTGCAGTAAAGACACTTCTTGGACATAGACACTCTGGATTTGAACTCAAGCCTCCAGAGAAGATCACTTAATCCTCAAAAACACCTACAGTAGCCCTGTTAAAGACTCCTCACTTACTATATCTTGGGTGATATCTTCCATTAACGCTATCAGGGACCCATACTCTGCCAGATCACTAGAAGATTCGTTCTCCACAAGGCCAGAAAATGAATGCATTTAATAAGGATTAACCGTGGCTGGCACTAGGGAGCAATAAATATCATAGCACCAGCATTCGTAACGCTGTAGTTATCATTGTGTCAGCATTTCTGTTATAAACCAGGGTTTGGGGGGGATTAGAAATCAGCCATAAAATTTTCTCCAGGCTGAAACTTGGCATAAAAAAAGAAATATCAGTCTATGAGTGCTTTTTTCTTTTCTTTTTTTTAACCTTAATAAAAAATCTCTTCAGTCTATTTTAAGTTGTAAAAGGAAAGAATAAGAGACTCTTCCCAAATTTTTTCAATCAGCATCCAGGCCTCTGGGAATGAAGAAAGACTCTGGCTGTGGCTGCATTTAGGGGTGAGTTTTCATTGGGGTATCAGAAGTTCAGGGATTAAAGACACTTCTTGGTATTTCTTGAAAGCCAAAAGCTTTGTCATGTTATATCAAAGGGCTCAATTCCTTAGCAATGGGGCTTTAAAACTATTTCTTGCTCTCCTTCTTGTTCAGAAAAGTGGATCATTTCAAATCACCAGCACCTCCAGATCACACTCAGTACCTTGACCAAGCCCCAGGTAAGTAGTCCCACTACATGCCCCGCCTTATGCCAGGCTGTAGGGACACAGGGATCAGACTGGAACAACTGAAATCGGGTTTGTTTGATATTTTATTCTGAGCTCAGATTTAAGGGTTTTAGTAGAATTTTGGATCCTTCTCAGATATGAGATGAGGGAAACAGGGGACTGATGTGAAAGAAAAGCATGAAATGTATGGAAGAGTAGGCATAGAGAAAGAGTAGGCACAGACCTTTGATATGGGATGCCACACATGAGCCTGAGCCAGCTCTCAGCTGCAGACATCCATCCCCCTGCTTCCAAGTCCCTGCTGTCCAACAACACCACACAGGATTCACTGCTTCTTGGAGCAAAGTGTGATTTACCCTGCAGTGCACAAGCCCATACCATCAAAAGGGTCACCACTCTTTGGTGTAGACCTCAAAAGGAGAACACGAATTAATTTGTTCCCCCAAAAGAGGGTTTTCTTTTAGAAACAGGAGTGCTGTTATTTGCCTCATGCAGTCTGAGGTATTGCATTGAGTTCCAGTTTCCCTTCAGAGCTGGACTTCATCCTCCTACTAGGATGGTTTTATTTTAGTCACCAAATATTTGAGGTTAAAGTGAATAGTTCATCTTTAATGGGATTATCTCTTTCAATGTTTGCTTTCATTACAGTTCAAATTGCTCTGAGCATGAGAATCTAACCTCACCAAAAGCATATTTTTGTAATTCGATACAAACTAAATTTAACCTTTGACTCTCATCTATAAAGACATTACTTCTTTTTCCACCAAGCAGCAGAATGTTAGACTAAAGATCTGCCAGTTTCAATTTCCAGGTTGCTAACCTTCCTGTGATTGGGTCCTGAAATGTGGAAAGCTGTGTATTTAGTGAAGATATTTAATATTAATAGTAGCAGTCGAGTTGGTTTTATACCTGCTACTTACAAGAGATGGAGGCTCTCCACCGGCTTTTTAAACAGAGAATAATTTCCTTTGCCTACACTGTACAATACAGTAGAACCCTTTGGACAGAGGTATTTAAAATGAAATCTTCCCTTTGAGATACTTGACTGGCTCATCACAATTCTTTTATTAAACAAATCATTTTTATCCAAATGCTTTGGAATATTAAGCCTGTGCTTAGGAAAAAACATATTCATGTTCTCTCTCCTGAGGGCTGGCTCTAAATGCGATACAGAAAGGGAAATGGATTCTCTGTATTAGTCTATATTTCCCAGTAAATCATCAGGAACACTGGAGAGGAGGGGTTGCTTTTTAAGCTGCTCTCCACTGGAAGTATCCATCTAAATATGTGTTTTTCACTTCTGCTTTGATAAGATGAAGTGTTGAAACTTTCCCTGAAAAAAGCTTTTGGGATATTTGTCAGGGATTTAAGGTTTTCTTAAAGGAGCTATTAAGTGTGAATGAAAAATGATCATGTCTCCAGTCCTGCAAAGGACAGATCTGAAGTGGATCGGCCGTCAAAGCTGTGGTGAAGTCAATGATCCTCTTCCCTGCATTTCTGCAGGGATGAAGTAAAAGGGGAAATGGCTCCTTGCATACATTAGGATGCAAGGGGAATGTGGGCACATATATTTATGTGTTTAGCCAAGGAAAAGTCATTAGGAATTTCATTGGATACATTTCCTTTTTGTACAATTCATAGGAAAGCCTTTGTGTTCATATCCTTACTCAGGCTCCGTATCGAAAACTGACTTAAATATAAAACTTATATGCTGTTAAATCTGTCCAATCTGTAGAGCAAAGCAGGCAAGAAAAAAGAGAAACCCACCTTATATTTCAGTTGTCAGAGAGGAATACTACAGCTAAAATTCAGATTTCAGTTTGCACACATACTGTGCTAATAAATGGTCAGCTTAGAAGCATTTCCTGTTTATACACTGTGTTAATAAGCATCCATCACCCCTGTCACATATATGGGATACCAAATTCAAATGTCAAACAAAATGTAAAAGGTCACACATTTTCCTTTGCTAACTAAAAGTGTAATTCATAAATATTATTGCTACCAAACTCTCCATCTACAGCACTTGTTTAGAAATATGCACATGTAATATAAATTGTGATTAAGTTAAATGGGTATATTATTTCCTGTTTTAAGGGTGAACAGCAGCATGAATTATGTTTTACTCAATAGGCATTTTAATAAAACCCTATAGCCTAACAAGCTGCTATCATATAGTTCAGCTGCACAGACTAACAAGGGAAGGGTACGATCCACCACTGTTTCTGCTGATGCAGAGAGAAAACATCTCCTTGGCTCAAAACCTCTTTCCATTTTCATGTTATATATAAAGCCTATTTGATTGTAGGGGCATTCTACATGCAGAATAAAGCAGATAATTGTAATCAGCTAACCAGAATCTCTTTCTTTTTAGCGGTTTAAGAAATACAAGACTTGAGGAAATCTCTCTGTAAAAATAATCAACAACTTCCATAGTTTGAAATGACTCATTTTAGCCTGTAGATATCAAACAAAATGTAGTCTCTTCTGGTTAATATTCTGCCATGTCTCTTTTTGCTTGGTACTGTATTTTCCAGTTAGCTTGAAGCATTTTAGGGCCTGATTCAGAATTCTCCAAGGTCATCTTAAAGATTTGCAAAGCTCTCAGTATATTAGACTTAAATGAACATGAAGTAAAAAACTGATATTATGAGTAATAATAATAATAGTAATAATAGACAAAATATTCTCCCTTCAGGCCCAATTAAAGGTGTTTCTCAGAAACACATGCAATGAAAACATTACAATTGAATTTAAGAGATAACTGTAATATTAAAACGGTCAGAGTTACTCTGCGATCCGAGTGCAATTAAACAAGAGGCATAAGCACATTTTGCTAAAGAAAAACCTCAGATTGTATATAAAGACAGCTATTCCCACCGAGGATCTGCACAGCCCAAGACAAGCAAGCCCAGTGACCACTTGTCAACTGCATACAAAATGTGGTTGTGAATGCTGTCAAATCAAAGGCTTTCAAAGCAAATACGAATGCCATGCATTCCCAAGTTATCTACTCCTTCTCCTTTTCTTTAAGCTTTGGTTAAAAACCAAGAGATTCTACCAAGTCACTGGAGCCTGGTGTTCTTTTAAAAGCTTGTAAAATGGGGAGTCTGAATATTTTGTTTTATTAGGGGGAGCACAGGGCCCAGCAAACACAAAGAAGATTGCTGAAAAGGAAGAGGTGCTACATCCTTTAAGATACTCCAGAATGAAAATGATTTCCTTACTCTGAAAATCAGAGGAAAAGAGGCAAAAAGAAGCACTGTACATTAACAATGTCCATATTAATAATTAATTAATAATATTAATTAATAACATGATTCAGACTATTCTACAGTAGTGTCAAATCTCTGATGTGTCACTATATATGAAGGGATGAAACACCAAGGCAGATAACATCAAAAAGGGAAAATGCCATTCCATTTAAGTATTCCATTAACAGAAAGAGAGTCCTATTCATAAAAATTCCACCACTAATAAATAACTAATTGTGTTCATCTTGGTGTCCATGGTTTGGCCAGTGAATTCCAGTAGTTAAAAACATCATAAATTGAGTGAAATTATTGTCATTGATGCATAGAACCAACTGATTTCCCTGAAAGCATCCAAAAAATACAACAGAATTCCCGAATCCATGTTTCTAAATCCCTGTGTAGTTTGTTTTGCTGTGGGGTTATACTGCTTTT
>NDXB01017373.1:21657-63605 GCA_002631895.1 Agapornis roseicollis | reverse complement strand
TTTTTTTTTTTTCGTTGGTTTTATACTTTTTTTTTTTTTTTTTTTTTTTTTTTACAACTGTTTAGCTTATTGATATTCTTCTAAAATCCTGTGAAAGCATTCCCAAGAGAGGGTCTGCTTTTACACCTTACCACATAGGGCCTGCGTTGGCTTTCCACCTCCAAGGTGGAAAGAGAAAACTGGAGTGGTCCAGGGAGCTGCCTCAAGAGCTTTTTCCAGTAATCTTGTGGCTGCTCATTCCATGTCAGAGAGACAAGCGATGGGAGGAAGGCTGTGGGACACACATTTAACAGTGGAAGCCAAATGCTATTCCTTCCTGTTTATAACTGCAGAACTCCAGCTCGGCAGCGCATCAACTCCTCCCAGGCACTGAACATGTGTACAGCAGAGAGCTAAATCTGCATTAAGCCCTTAGATGGTGAATGTAACACAACTGACAGGTAACAAGGGAAATTTTATCCATCCCCGGTCAATTAAGCTAATGTAATTTCCCAGCAACCCAGTGTATAATGTTTAGCCCTTTCTGTCACTTGTTTTGTTCCATTGACGTTCAATCACTCATCTATCTCTGTTGCCAAAGGGCCACACCTGAGTTCTGATTTATGGAGTGCGGTTGCAAGGGAAGAGAAGCCTGTCTGACTCTTGATTGTTACATTTGTGCTTAGTGAGCAACAGGTTCAGCCCACACAAGTAATATGGAGGGAAATTGGAACTGAAACTTCAATCCTTTCACCTGTCCAGTTGCATTCCCTGCTTTTGATTCAAGGAATGAGTTTTTCTTGTTGCCTTTTCATGCACTGCTGGGTTGCCTTGCAGTATTTCTTTCCAGACACCATTTGAGTATTTCCACTTTTAGGCATATTTAATGATCCTGCTATTGCTGGGAAGACTCAATCCCCCTTTACATGTATCAGTACAAGCTCACCATGTCTTGAACACATTGCATTTATCACTACCACAGATTGCATCTGCAGCTCACAAGCAGTAGGTCTTGACTATTCCCAAAGTACTTCTATCAAATGCACATTTGTGATTGCTTTGATCTAATCATGGGCAATGGATAGAGCTGAAACTTCAGGGTGGCCAGCAGCTAAACTGGCACAATAACCCAGCTGGGTTGCCAAACATCTGGATATCCATCCCTAAAAGCTAAAATAAATAAATAAATAAATCTCCAAATTACACTGCCAAAGTTTTCAGGAGAAGTGGGAAAACGTGTCCAGGGAAACCCAGATGCAGGAGTAGCTCTAGATTGAATGGGATTTAGACTGATGGGGTGGGGGCTGCAATTAGTGTTTTAATAGGAAAACAAGGCTGTAATCCAACCTAAACTTCATGAATAAATGTAGGTTTCTGGTTTCTGGCCCTCTTTATGGAGATTCTGAGCACTTATAATTCATATTGAAGACAAACAGGGCTTCACATGTTCAGCTATGTTAGTCATTGAAGTCTATTGTGTCCCTTGAACCCCAGGACATAGCAACCTTTTAACTGCAACTTCCCGTGGCTCATTTCCAGGACAGAAACATAAACATGTGAGGTCTGCTGACTCTCTATCTCCTTTTAGACTCTGGGAACTTGATAAATGCAAAACATTTGCTTACCTTATGAGAAGAGGAAGTCATGCTCCCTATTGCACAATCCTGATGGCGGAATGAAGGACTCGCTGCTGTAAACCAAGACAAATACTGCTCAAAACCTACATTTTCAGACTGATTGTGTGCATTCTCTTTTATGATTTCTGACTGGTTTGGCTTGACAAAGCAGGAGTCTCACAAAACAAGTGATGAAGGCTCCTGGAATGTGACTTCTCAAATGTTTAGCAAGTATCTGTAAGCTTTATGAAGTCGAGATGACTCATGCATCTTGACTTGCTTACATGTATGTTTCATGTACTACCCTACGTAGACCAATAGAAAGTGTTACTCATTTGTTTTATTAATGCAGGGTTATATTTCAGCAGAACTATCTAGTTTTGATGCTGTTTATTTTCAGAACAGCTCAGGGGGAATTTCATAGGTCTGCAAAGCCACTGGCCTTCCTAACTCCTTTTCTTGGCAGAGGAGACCTAGAAATGTGAAGTGGAATTACAGTTTTCAGTTTAAAATGAGAAGAATAAGTTGCTTTCCCTGTTCTTCAGGGACTGTGTTCTTGGAAATGCAAGTCTGGTAAAGGCAATTACTTTTGTGCATTGCTCTGTGCACAAGGCCGCATCTTTTGCAGCCAGGAAAAAGGAACCCATTTCCTTTTCATATTGGGAAAGCCTCCATGTGGGGCAATGTTTAGAGAAGGGAATAACAATGGTTTAGATATTGACCACAGAGGATTGGGCATTTTAATCCTTCTTTTACTTCAATTTGTCCCATTTAAATGCATACTCTTCAGAGCAATAGTAGCTACTGCCTACGTAAAGGACCCCGCAGCCACTGGGTTGCACAGGTCACCTTGTGGTATGTACTTGGTAAAAGCAAGACTTGGACAGAAATATGGCATTTCTCAGCCTAAAATCATAGCATAACTCTGCCTTGTTATTGTGCAACCACAGCAGTAGGGATTATGTCCAGCCCTGCTATGTCTTCACAAAATTACTTCCATAACTGAATGATGAGGTGAGTCCTCTGCTTATCACAAGCAGCACGAGAAGTTTTTGACCAGAAAAGGGGTTTAACCCACTTTGAAGATGTTCTAATGTGCTGTTTATCTGTCCAACAAAGGGATCAGATTGTCTTGGTGAAACATTATGAAGTCATACAGGCAACAAGGCAATAATTTGGGACATGAGTGCTCAACATATGACCTAAATCTAGCTGAGGTTTGTTCATCTTGCCAGATATTAGTTTAAGCCAGTTCTGGAATTAGAGTCTGAAGCCAGAAAACCACACAGCTAGGCCTTATTTAAAAAAAAATAGAACTAAAAAATCAAGGGTTTTTTCTGTGGAAAACTATTGTTCCAATTGCAATAAATTCATGTGCAGTGCTTCCCTTCTGCTAAAAACTTTGTCTTTGCACTGGGAAAAGGAAAACCCGGGTGCTGAAATGCATCTGCTGAAAAGTGCAAATTTTATGTACGAGTCCCTGCCAACAAGTTTCTCCTAATGGAAACTTTGTTTTCATCACATTTTCTACAGCAAAATCTTGCCCAATCTTTTATCAGCTCCACACATCAATAACATCTATTTGCAAAGTGGATGCCGCATTCCTTCCTTCATGTCTCCACTGTATAAACAGTCATTTTGATCACATTTCCTTACTCTTGCAGCACATCTTCAGGGAAGAGAGCAAGTGAAGATTAACTGTTTTCAGTAGACATGCCTTTTAAACCAGTAAAAGGGACCAGATGGAATGACATGTGAGGGGTTCTTGGACTGAAAAATACTTCAGTGGTAAATACATACATATATATGTATATAACCTCATCTAGATGAACACACAGGCACATGTGTGTGCACTGATGCGTACACACAAATAGTGTGTACATGATGCAAGGTAAATAAATATAGATGGAAACAGGTTTATGTTTCGTAGCCAAATGCACTTAACAGTAGCCAAATGAACCCTGCGAACAACATTATAGAGTATATTGTATCTGCAATAGCAATCCACCTAATCTATTCTGTTCTTCATTCTGGCTGATATCTCAGGGTGCTCTAATGCTGCCAACTGTGCAGTAAATCTGCTGGGTCATATTACTAGACATATCATACCACTGACAGCACAAATGAGCCATCAACGAACAGCAAGCACCAATACAGATTCTTTGGTAAAACAAGACAATAATAAGCAGGACTGCACTATCTTCTTACAGTCCTGTGAGTGAAAAATGAGTTATAATGCAGAACACCTGCACCACATAATGGAAGTCCTGGAAAGTAGCTATGGCACAGAAAAGCTGGCTTATGAACATAACATCTTCCTGCATCCATCATCCAGGAACATAAAGCACAACAATCAAACCCAAAACAGCTCAGACCGGACACCACTTTTGACCAGGTGTTTTTCTGATGGAAAAGAAGTAGTAACCCAGTTCTGCAGGTGTTTTGGGGAAAACCTTACTATGGAGACCTTCCCAAGTCAGTCTGGCACAGAATGGAGGCCCTAAGGAACAGAGAAATAATGGGAGCTGCCCTTCTCTTTGTTGAAGTCAATCCTTCCTGCACCACACTCAACAGCAACACATGGCTAAGCCACTGGAAGTGCTTTTCACAAGACATGGTTTGAAGAGGCAAAGTCTGTGAGGAGATGTTTCTCCATTAGCCAAATATTCCTGGAAAACAATGGAGAAGGTTTGGGGCACAAAAGCCCAACGCAGGCTGAGAAAACCTCTGTATGGTGCAATTATGTTAGTCACTTTTTTTGATCAAAAAGGGTGATTAGCAGTTGAAGAAGATGATCAGGTTTAACCCTGTGGGACACAGAGCTGGAGTTGTAGAGAGGTAGCCAGAGAAGGAGGTTGCATGAGGAAAATCATAATGGACAATAAGACCAGAGCAGAAGTGATGGAGACTGTTATGTCCCCTGCAAAGCTGTTCCATTGATAACTTACACTGTGTTTAAAGTTTACCTTCTTAGTTCCAGTTTTGATTTTCCTATCCTTGGCTTTGTTGTTTTGTCTGCCAACCTTAAACAGATTTCCGGTTGTGACATTAAAGGATTGGTGGCACAACCTAGAATTTCATTTCCACTTGCAGACCTTTCCTTCCACTCAAGAGTTTTTTTATCCAGTGTCTTATTTTATGTCAGAAGAAGGAGTCCCTAATTTCACTCTTCAGGGGTCAAACACAGCACAGCACAACTTGCATAGAAAGGTACAAAGAAAATGCGTATGGAATATCTAGAGAGGTCCTGAGAAAGCCATAAGCTCTGTAATGAACACAAACCAGAACTGGTTCCTGGAGGCTTCTAAAAGAAAGCTGCTGCCTTACTAAAAATTAACATTTTGAACCTAAATCTCAGTTCAAGGGGCAAATGCAGAGTAAACCCAGCAGAACTGAGAAGTAAATAGATTTCCCAGGGCTGGTCCTCCGTGGTCAACCCACTGTGGGTTTATGCTGTAGTAAATAACAGCAGAATTGTCCCCCTTATCAGGAGATTTAACTATATTGTGCCTTGCGCTCTTGTTATTCTTTGCAAGGCCTTTATGTAATGTTACTGGTTGTCCTGAAAAAATTGGGATTAACTTGGAAGACGTATATTGCAGATTGGATTAGACTTCAAAGAGGTGTTGCCAAAGAGAACTTTCAAAAGGCTTTAGAAAATGAACTGTACCAATACAGGCTCTTTCCCTTTGAACATGAAGAAAAAAAAAAGGCAGAGTTTAATATTACTTAAATATGCCCAACAATTAAGTTGCTTGGTACTCAAGCAAACCACATGGGGAGGCTTTCAAAGGAAAGTGGATATTTTAGTGACTTATCAATGGCTCCATTTCTCCTCAGTTTTCCTGCAGTAAAGGCAGCCATTCCCCTTTAACAGCCCAGGGCATGCATGCCAAGGAAAAGTACACTGTGGAAACAAGAAACAGTGGCAACCTCTGCTGAAACATCTGTATGGAAGCCCCAGCCAGCTTATAGCCTCTCCCAGCTCAGAATGGAGTGCTGAGATTGCAGAGATGGAGATTTGGCCCAGGGACTCCCCTTTCTTGTTTGGGTATTTTTTATGCTTTCCCCTTCTAAGACTCTGCAAAATGAGCTGGGGGCTGATGAATGCATCTGACCATATGAGCACCCATGGTTCTGAAACACCATGTAGGGTTTAAACTGGGGACACTGAGAAAGCAATGGGCTCATTTCTGGCAGTGTCTTATGGCCACTGCCTGCCTCAAGTCCTCCATGTGTGCTTTGGCTTGACGGAGCTGAGATGAGCAAAGAGATGGGATCACTTCACACTGCCCCAGGTCCCCATCCCTGATGCTGCTTTAACCCTGACCCTCCACACATCATTGCTGTATGGACAACTCAGCAAGTTTCATCCATACAGTGTTGCACAAGGGATGCACTAGCATTTCTAAATGAACATTTATGAGCTGTTGTTGAGTTTCAGAGTTGTTGGCCAGGCCCTCCCCTCCTCTAACTCTTAGCTTGGAAGCAGCAGGCACAAGGAAGACATGCTTGGGCTTCACTGGTACCAAGTGGTTCTGCCACACCTCCCTTCAATGCACTTGTGGGATTGCCTGAGATGTGGCTCCAGCAGCTCTCAGATTTCACATGCAGGAGTTTGAACTGCTCATCTCCATCTATTTTTAACCCATCCTTCTTCAGGCTAGGAGGGATTATTTGTCAGGAAGACTTTAAAGTAACTCATTTTACTGCAGGGAAGGTGAAGCACTGACTGGTGAATGAAACAAAGTGCTTCTCCAAGCCTATTTGGTTGCCCAACAGCATGTGAAATGCACAGTAGAAGCGCCAAGTGTTGCTGTGATAGAGGATCTTGACCTGCTGCAGATTTTCTATTGGAAGAGTAAATAGAGAGGGTAAAATGTCACTGTTTTTGTAGAACATAATAGCTCTCTTTCTATTCCTCCTGAGAAGCCTGGGAACTCCAAACTCATTTGGGGGCACTTTTATTAAATGAAAATAATCGTGCATGATGAGCTCATTTCTGTCTTTCCAGCACAGCCCCACAAAAGGTCACTTTAAGAAACCACTCTCTCAGGAGCTGGGGAGGAGTTACGGGCTTACACTAATTCTCCTCATTGCACTCTACCTCAGGTTTTCATTTAGTTAATCAGTGGCCAACAAATCCCAGCTTTCAAAACTCATTATCAACCTGCTCCATACTATTACCCCTGCCCTCTCCTTTTGGATGCACATTCCTCTGGCGTAGGTATCCTTTAAGTTGCCTCCTGTCTCTTTTTGGTGCACAATCCTAACCAAGTTTTCAATGTAGGTCAACTATAAATAACCAGGGTGCTGCTGCACGTATGGATTAGTGCCGATGAAGAAGCAGAACAGAATGAGGACCAGTGGCCAGCTGCGCTCCTGCAGGGAGCTTTAAAACCCAGTCTGGGTTCCAGAAGACCTCTGCCAGTGGAAACTGCCCAGGCCCAACACTTCATCACTGTATCTCCTGCCTGGATCAGCCCCACCCCATTTCATTATTAGGTAAAACAGTACAATTGGAAGCTCAGGTCGATTTTTCACAATCTGCAAATTAAAAGAAAAGGGGTTTGAATTTCCTCCAAGCTGTACATGAGCCTTCCCCTTTCCCTTCGGAGCAGAGCTGGCAATCTGCAGGCCTAATGAATTTTCCAAGTCTCAGTAAAACAGGAAGCTGCCTGCAACCCTGCCTGCAAGCTTCCAAGCCTGCCGGCTCCTCAAAGCTCAGCAGTGCTTTCCACCATGGTGCCTCTTTGTGGTATGTGCAGGAAAGGTCTAAGTTTCTCCTGGATTTTCTTCTCCTCCTCTTTTTGGTTACAGTCTGTCTCAAGCACACAAAAAAGGGGATTAGAAGTGGGGTTTGACTGAAGAGCAGTGACATCTGTCCCAGTGCCATTTTCTGAGGGTTTTGTGACAAGAACATTACTCAACAGTGTGACTAGATGAGAACCATGTCCCACCTCCATTCTGCTTCCATATGTTTGAGTTTGTCATACAAAGGCCACGATCCATCAACCTTTGCTGTGTCACTTGTCACCTAGTTCCTTCACCAACATCTGTTGCAGCACCAGCTCTCAGCCCCCACCGTATCACATGAACTGCAGACTCTGCACCAGAGGAATTACATGGAACTTGAGGCAGCCATAATTTATGTTGCAATACAAATTGCACTGTAAGTTATGCTGCCCTCAAAGGCGAGGGATGCTGACAAGAGCACCTGTTGTCCACATTCCTCCTTTCTTCCCAGACCAGCCTTCTGCAAGGTCAAGCCATGGTCAGCACGGTTTAGGATTCAGGTCACTGGGGATGGTTGCTTACCCACATTTTCACGGGGGTATTTTTAAAGGAGCTTCATACACAAGAATAGAGGAATTTAAGTCAAAACATGTGAAGACAAATAGTAATGGCTATAGCTCGCTTGGCTCTCTAGTCTGAATATCCTTGATCAGAACAAAAGTTGCAGTAACAAATATCCAACAACCAAAAGATGAGACAAATTGTCTGTGCATTCTAACGACTTGCCCTTTTTAATCTGTTCTTTCTTACTAGCACATGCTGCCCATTAGCAACTTTGACAAGAGGGTGCTTTCAGAATTTGCATCATTCACTCTCACACTCAATAACTTTTTCAGCCTCCAAGAATATAAAGCTCTGCTTTTGCCAATACTGGTGACCAGTTCAGATCAGTAGAGACACGCAATGGTCAGTCATGCAGGAGAGATGTTTTAACGAGTCATCTTCTCCCCTTTTCTCCATCAGTTTATGGGAGTGTTTTATTCCCACCAGGCTGTCAGTGAAGAGAGAGTTTCTCTTTCATTTAGTTGGCTTACATCTCACCTACGTCATCTAGAAAGTAAGAAAAGTGGTGTGATATTCCAGTGCTAGTGTGGCACTGCAAACCAGCACCTCTCATTCAGACCAGAATAGCCAAGGACACAGCGTAGCCATCTGCTGAGTTTCTCACATCATTCCCTCTTTCTCCTCTGGGAACATTTTGCTTGGGCAGGATCTGAGGATCTTTCTTTTCTCTGGCAAAGTCAATTAAAGCAACTCTGCTCCCAGAACTACCCATCATGGCTTGTGCATAGGCCCAAAGCAGACATTTAGAGTTGTTCAGTGCAAGTGGTGCAACCTGTGCTGAATGTATTGAGCTTTGCACTGGTCACACACACTTTTCTGTCTGTTCATGGCACCTGGAGGGACATGAGAGCATGGCAGGGGTGAGACACAGCATTAACAACTGCACCAACATGGGCTGAATCTAAGACTTCATCCTCACCAGTGTCCTTTGGACTCCCCCCTTCATAACATGGCAGTAACTGCGATGCACAAAGGCTCGTATCTGTCAGAGGAACCATAGGAAAAGGTGTGCCCTATTTGCTCAAAAATTAATTATTGATGTCAGTCAAACTCCTCAGCCTTGAAGGTGTGAAGGAGAAACGTTAAACCTGTGCAAAGGTCACTGTTACCAGGACCTGCCTATTCAACAAAAGGCACACAGGCAGAATGATGAATTGCCAACGAGTTCCTGTGTGCTCAAGCAAACGACAAACTATTAACCTGTAAAAGTGAGCATTGCAATACAGGAATTTAGCTCTAGGACAGGGTCTTCACTGAAGGGAGGGTTTGTGAGTTGCAGACCAATAACTGAGCACCAAATATAGGGAAATAAGATCATGCAGAAGAAAGCAGAGGGCACTTTTGCCAGATTAACTTTACTTTTGGTTAAACTGGGTATGCAGATTTCTGTGGACTTCAAGAGGAAATGGTGGTGGTGTATGGAAAGAAGAAACAAACGGACCTTCCCATACTGGATACTGGAGTCTATAAACACAGAACTGTTTGTTGAACTGGGGTAGTAAAATACTTCTTTGTTTATTATCCTCTTGTTTCAGAAACAGGCCGCTTGTGAAACAGGAAATCTCTTGAGAACAAATCTTTCTTTGAGTTATACTTTAAGGTTATGTGCAGCTAAGCCCAGTAAATTACACAACCACAGATTGGTGTGGATGGAAGAGTGTATTAATAAAAAATGGAAGTTTTGACAGTTATGTACTTCAAAACCTTCAAAACCTCTTCCAGTCTCCCCCAGTTATTGGGATGGAAATTCTTTCATGAATCTGGCTTTTTCTGCTATAAAATCAGAGCACTTGTTAAGAGAAGACTTAGAGGCTGAAGTAATATGCAGCCAGCTGCCACATTTGCATGTGATCTATAGGCCCAGCTCACAGTGTTTTTAATGTAATGATTTTACAGTCCCAGAGCTCCCACACTTATTTGGATGTGAACAGACACTCACCCTCTTAGCAAGGAACCTAAACCAGACCAGACATTTCTTGCTTAGGTCCTTAAAAGTTGTTCTCTCTATTTGCTTTCCTTAGTAATCCACAAGTGTTGAACATCTGGGACTCATCATCTGTGTTCTGATGACTATGAGGTATCTCATATTTTGAGCAAGCCCAGGAAATCCCAATGTATTTCTCAGTAGGTTACTAGAGTATATCAAAAGAACTCAGTGGACAGTCTCCTGAGCCTCTAGTCATCCATCTTCATATGGGCAAGGTCTACCTGCTTTGGATGGGGAGTCACATCTGTTTCAATCTCTCCTACATGGTTTTGGTATGCAATTGCTAATGCTAACTTGATCTAAGACGTTAGCTTACATCAAGAGACTCAAAAAAGCCGGGAAGCATTCCATTTCCATGATAAAAAGAAACTTTTGAGATGCTTGTTGGAAATATGCATACATTTTAAAAATAAACCACACCAAAGAAAGCAAACAAAGCAAAAGGCTCTGCTAGTTTATGATACCAATTTCAGTTCAAAGTGAATTCAGACCTATGGCTTGGGCTATGTCTGCACTAATACTTGAGGTCTGCCAGTGTAAAATTTCTGTCTGTTAGTATAAAATTTCCTGTGTCCAAAGAGAGAACTTGCAAGCACGGATTTGTTCAGGGCTATGGAGTCACTCTGCACCCTTACCAAGAGTATGCAGAGACTCTGTCCTCTCACACTGTTGTGTGTGAATGGCCTGGGTGTGTGCACCGGAGGGGGGGGTGTGGGGTGTGTGTGTACAATCCTATAGCACCACACAGTCCTTGAAGGTGCTCTCTGCATCCAGGATGGATGCAGGCAACAATCCCTGGAAGGCAGAGATGCTAATGCCAGAACAGGCCTGCAGGATTTGAAGGGGAGTCCCCACCACCTTGGCTAACAGGGTCCAAGACTATAAAAAGCAGGAAAACCAAATAATTCCTATTCTCCTTAGGGCCTACAGACCTGGTCTGCCTGAGAATTGAAATAACTTCCTGCACTGCAGCTAGATTTGGATTGCATAGACAAGGGAATACTTAGACATATGCTTGTATTTCATGTCCTTTGTGGGCTTGGAAGCTTATGATGGCTTTATTTGGCTGTAGTAGTAAACTACAGACCTGCTCAGACAGAATCAAACACACCTGGGTGATGCCACTTCAACTTGGAGTTTGGATTTATTCACACATGTTTTTAAAGACTTCAGTTCTCATCTGGAGCAGCCAACGCTCAGGACTGAAGTGCTGACACCCGTAGTGGAAAGACAATTCAGCTGGCTGCAAACCTCAGCGGCTGTATTTGCATCTGTCATCACAAATAGATTTTGGGTTTAGATGGGGGGGCAGGGGGAGGAGAAAAGAAAACAAACACAACATTTTCTGGTTAAACAGAAACAGAGGACGGAATCACTGGGACTTGCTAAAGGAGAGTTTATTTAATTTACTCTTCTGTACACACAGCTAGTTTGCTAGGATATTATAACTCAACTCATTTCTCTGGTGACCCATGGCAACCTCTGGATCAAAAGGATTACTTGTGACTCATAACTTACCTTGGCTAAATATAAATATAGGGCTTTAGGTTAAGTAATCTAGGCCTTAATCAATAAAACATTTAAAGTGACAGTACAAGGAGGGATTTTAAAAGTTGTGCTATTATAATGTTAACTCCTAATACCTGAGTTTCTAGGGCTCTCCTTGTCTGGTTTGAATACAGATGCCCCACATCAAGGCTTTTCCACGCATTTTGTGCATACAAGTACAGCTGCATACAGTTTAAACATTCTCCTGTTCCACAGAGGACGTATGCTCATTTCTCCCCACAGGAAATCCAAGCAATTGCCCCTATGGTGGAATACCACAATTAGGTGACCACAATTGCATGCTTAATGAGCGTTTATATGTTTTGAGTGCCAGTTTCTCAGATGTGGCCACCTAAATGGGTATCTAAATCTCACTTTTGGGTGGTGAGGTTGAGAAAAAATGTATGAAAGTCTTATTTCATATACTCAAATTGGACCATTTAAATCTCCAATACTTGCTTAAGTGCCTGTATTTCAATATCAGATCTTACGTGTGAATCAGCCAGCCCTGTGGGCTAGTGTTGGCAACCAGAGGTTGGGAAAATACAAGTTGAATAAAATATGATCGCTTTTAAAGAAGCCTGGAAGCCTTCCAAAGAGCTACAAGGATGAAAGGATTACAAAAGTGTTTCTTCTCCGCTTGGGAATGTGCAGGGTCATTCCTGGTTATAGACATGGTGGTTGGTTGAGGGATCCAGTCTGTGATACCAATCCAAATCCTGTGCATCCAGTGAGCAGAGGGTGAGCATAGGACAGGACTGCTCACCCCCAAAGTAATGCAGCTTCTGCAACCCATACCTCCTCCCTTCTCTTGCTGGGTGAATACATGGATGCTTCTTATAGCATTTTGGAAGGAAAAGTGGTACCATCCTCTATGGCTACCCCAAGGGCAGTGCACAGTGACAAGCTGGAGTCTTGGATATCCAATGTTTCCTTGTGTTTGTAGGACATCATAGCTAGCCTGGAGCAAGGAATGAAATGCAGCCTGGTCCAATCTCACTAACATCAATTTTACTACACAGATGGGAGAAGAGGCAGCTCATTGCCAGACCATCCAATAACCTTTTCCAAGTATACAAGCACCAACTGATTAAACTTGCTATGAAAATTATTTTGTGACTGAGTAGGAAGTCAAAAACCTGATAAGTTCATTTTCTCTTATAATTATTTTAGTATTATTGACTAGCTGGGACTTTACAAACAAAAATAACCTGTGATGTCTGCTCTCCATAGCTCCACTAATTTCAGTGAAGAGTCCAGATTATCACACCTTCTCAGAGCTTGTACAGTCCAATTTACCAAAATAGAAGACCTACACTTTCAGGTATCAAATAACTACATTTTATCTTTTCCAAAGGAAAGAGCCAAATTTGTATCTGGCTTTTATTCTTGCCCAGGGTAATGGAAAAGGGAAGATGAATTGCAGCCTTAAAGCCCCTTCCATGGTTCTTCAGTATGAATTATTTTATATAATTCACAGAGAAGGTGACATGATTTACATCAATATATACAGTTAAATTGTTCTGTATTGTAAACCATTAGCAAAGAGGGATGAAGGGCTTATAAAAAGGAGTGGAGAGACCACAATGTTATGACAGAATGAAAAACTTTTGGACATGCAAGAAGACATCACATTGTTTCCATTGGAAGATGCTTGTGTATGTTTCCTACAGCAAATATAAGATCTTTGGCCTGTGCACTGGAGACTATTCTTTGTTTATTTTTATTATATACCAGAAACTTCGGTAGGGAAGAGCAGGGGCAAATTGTGCTTCAACTCCTAAAGTACGAGGAGGGGTCCTTTATGGGGGAATGCATCAGAAGGATGTAACTTGCAGCTGATTGGAATTATCCAGTCTTCATTGTTCAGTCAAGCCCTCAACAGCACACGAAGAGTAATTCTTACATCTAGTTTTGTGGTCTGCTACAACTGTAGGGAAAGGATCAGTTTCCGATTCAGTACAGGGCTCTGATACTCTCCTCATCTTCGTAGTGGCTTCAGTCTTGCTTATTTGTTGTTGTTTTCTGCCTGGTGCTGAACATTCCTGAGGAAAAATAGTAATCTCATCCCTTCGCCATCCTTGAAACTCTGTTTCAAGAAACATTCTGGTTTTCTAAAAGGTGTTTCATTTTTCCTCCCTGGGAACCCATTTAACTTTCCTTTCTAGTCTCCTAACAGTCTGGAATGAGGTCTTTAGTAGTTCTGCTTGTTGTGAAACAGCTTTGGGAGATAACTCCTAGTCCATGTTAACCACACTTCAAATAATCTTTGTGTAACTGTGATGCAAACCCATAATCTCTCAAAGCGAGTTTATAACCATTTTAACAACCGAGAATTACGGAGGTTATTGCAGGATGGGCAAGGAGAGAGGGGTGAAGAGCTCACCAAGGAAGCACAGTTTAGTTTGTCTTCCAAACAGCTCCGTATCTCTTACAGCTTTACAAGGATGAAGTGGTGGGTGAACAAACAAGGAGGCCTAATCTCAGATAAAGAAAGGGGGTCTCATTCTGACCAACAGCCTTCTTCTGGAAGGTCATATAAGCACATTCTTTTTTCTTTGCAGTGAGACATATGCTTGAGTTTCATAGGACTCAACACCTTCAAACGTAAATGAAACATACCCTTGGGATAATGAATATACCAAGCCCTGACGTCTGAACACACACACATAGCAGCTGTGAGCTGTCCTTGGGGACATCAGTGGTGAGGGGAAAGAGAGGCAAAAACCTTGTATTTGAACACTGGAGAATATATTGCATTCAAATCTTTCCTAAACAAAGCCTACCTGCATTGTGGTAAATGAAACCCTGCACATATCAAGGACAGAAAACAGGTTGGGATTTAAAAATCACATGGCTACAACATCCCTTCACATAAGTCTCCCAAGAACACAGTAAATAACATACAGGGGCAGAACTGCTTCTAGAAGATAAAAGCCTCTAAATATAATTTTTGACTGCTTTTTGCTTACTCAATTGCTTTTAATTAAGCCTCACTTGGTTTGGGGAGCCAGCCAATGCAGAGAACAGAAAGAAAAGCAAGAAACCCAACCGCTCAACCCTTTGCTTACTAACTGAATTTTCACAGCTTTAAAGCACAGTCTTCCTCCGTGGGGGCACAATGCTTCTGTCTAAACCTGCTTATGAGAATTTATTACCCCAGTGTGCAGTCTTTGAAACCATGATTGTAACGGTAATAATTTCTAAGCAGTGAAATTCATGAGAGGCTGTAATGTAATGCCAAATCTATCCTATTATGGTTTTAATTGGAATATACATTTTATGTGTTATTAGAGAAATGTTACTGTCCTTCTTATGCTTAATACTATATGAATAGCTAAAGCCCTCTAATGACCATGTAATTTATTGTCCCTATAGTTATGGCATTAAGCTACAAGTCACCTAATACTTGCAAACATTGTAAACTCCAATTACAGCTACACCAGTGATCCTTCTGTCAACTGAGCTAAAAATGACTGAATGATAAGGTTAAGCACTGAGCCACGTAACGCAGTAATCTGGAGCTCAGCACCTGAACTACAGAGAAATGTCCAATAAACTACGGTTAAACAGTTTTACGTTGTTATCAGATATAAGCGTAGCAAATACAACCAGCTTCCAGAATGGTGCTGATCACCCTGATTCCACCATTTGTCAGTGTTAGCCTAATTTACTGCTACCAGTCAATCACTGATTCTTAAGAATCTGACAGATTTCACAGGCACCAGAATAGATTCTCCCCACCCCTACAGAAAGCTTGGAATTTCATCAAAAATTGCTTGCAATTCCTATGCAAGGCAGGGTATTCCTCTCAAATATCCAGCTATTTGAGGAAGGACCAAACTAGCTGACAACAGAGCTCAGAGAATTTGGGAACAGGTTAGACAGCTTTTGACCTGGGACAAGAACTAGTTACCTTTACCTAGAAAGCAAAGCAACATGCAACAACAATTGTGAATTGCCAGAATACAAAAGCAGACCTGCAATATGAACACCTTTGTCTGGCAACTTCAACCAAGGAGTCAAGAGAAGTCACTTGTACTGCCCAATTTGCTGTTTATCACTTACTTTATAATACTATAGTACATAAAAATACCATAAAACCCCATGTTGGTCTATCTTATTTCCTATAAAAAGATGCAGATTATACATGTGCATATATTCTCCCATAAACTGTAATTTGTATTTATTTTGGAGGGCTTTAAGCCACACAAGAGGTGAGAGTTAAAGAGAATCCCAGCACCAGTTGCACTGAGACCATTACAAATGCCAGCAGAAATAGTGCCCTGGTTGATCCATGATGCCTGTGTAATTCCCCTGGCTAAGCATTCCTTTCGAAAGAATACATGTAGCAAATCAAGTGCATAAAATGGATAAATCACCTTTCCTCACTCCTGATTTGTGATTGTTTTCTTAAGCCACCTAACACTTCTGCAGCCCAAAGAGGTGGATGGAGACTTGCTAAAGAGAAACCCAGCAAACTGTGCATTTCAGCTGCACATTTGTAAAAGGAGCGAGTATTCAAGCTACACTTTGTGATATGGCTGAGATTTGTGTGGCTTCCTCCATTTCCCATGACCATCCAAATATTCATGAAGAATTAATAACATGGTCCTACTTTTAGCAAGTTCCATTCATTCTTATTTGTATCTGGCTATAATCAGCAGCGAGACCCCAAATATTGGATGACTGCATTCAATTCTTGAGTTCTTTTCTTTCTGCTCCTGTCAAAGCAAATTAGCTGGAAGGAGCCTGACAAGGAAATCGAGCGAACTGTGCAAGGTTGAGAGGGCATTTCACTGAAATGTAATATAATAAAGTACAATTTAAACACTGACAAATCCCATTCACCTCTTTTGTTTTCCTGAAATGTTTAGAATTATTTTCACCATCTTTTTTAATAAATAAAATGGTTCTGTTAGTTTGTCGTACATTTGGATTGCATTAATTTACGAACATTTTCCAGGCATCTAAAATTAAACAGATGTCATCGGGCTCATTTAGACCTCAAATAACCCTTGCAACAAAACCAATTATTCAAGGGTCAGCTGGAAGTTGGAATTTTATAATACAGAAAAGTTGAAAAGTTGAAGAAGAAAATGAAGAAGAAGGAAAAGAAGAAGAAACAATGCCAATTCCCTGTCCACATAATTGTTATCACAACAACTGAAGATCTATTTTATTATTGAGGGGAAAGAGTGAAAGTTCAGGAAAGCCGGTTTATTCCCTGAATGCCCCAATTGTTCCCTTTCCCCTGGCAATTAGTCAAGAAATTGTTCTTCCAACTTTCCAGTTCTATCACGGGGATGGATAAGAGGACAAAGGTTTGGTTTTGTTCTGGAAGTTGGTCCTGTTGATCAAATATCCAAAACACCATGTCTAGGGGAATGCAATCCATAGAAACACAGCAGAATGGACAAAGGCAGAACCTGGGACTCCTGGCGACAATCACATACTCTAAACAACACTTCCAGCTACTGTAAGGATGAATGGGGTTAATTTCGCCTTGTAAGCACAAATTGCAATTAGTCAAGGAGATTTTAGGCTGTGGAAAATGTTTGTGTCTCTGCTGGCCTCTTTTCATTTCCACCCCCTCAGCTAGGACTTGGCTCCATGAGCAGCTGATCTGGTGTTTGGGGAAGAGGGAAGAGGCTGACGCTGAGCTATGGCAAGGAGAGATTGGAAACTGGCTGGAAAATGTTCCCCAGCAGGTATCTCAGGGGGCAATTTTGAGACAGTACAAGGTGATGGGAGGAATAAATGGCTTCTGTTAGCCCTATAGAAAGGGAAAGTTAAGAATGGGATGGAAAGCTTTCGCCTTTCCCACATCTTGCCATAGAGGGAACCATGTTCTCAGCTCTTTAAGCATCTCCATATTTACAGGGGTAGGTCTGAGATCAGACACAGAAAGTCCAACCATTATGATTTCTCTGCTGAAAATTAGGGGCTGGGTTTTACTCTGCTGAGCAGGAGGGAAAATGAAAATTGCTTTTCCTTTGTAACCTGAGAGGCTTAGCTGAGTTCTCCTGCCAGACTGCAAAGACCTGCAGTGGCCCCTGCCCTAAACTATACCATCCTGCTTAGCTGCCAGGATCACTAAATGGAGACCTAGACAAATGAATAATGTATTGTATGAAAACTCTATTGCCATAACGTTAAAACCCTGCCACTGGAGGCTGAAGATCCCTCTGAAATACTCTCAAGCACAATGGAAAGGGAATAGAGGGCTAACAAATCTAATCACTGACCTCCGAAAATCATGGACTAGGATTTTCTCCTTTTATTCTCAGATACAGTGGTTGTAACTCTCCATCTGACCCAACATTAACTTTCTGCAAATTGCAAGAGATGATTTATAAAAAACACCTCTTACTCCCTTGACCTGCTTTATGTCTGCTTTTGCCTACTACACAGTTGTATCCTGTAGTCTCAGTTGAGCAGATGTGCTGGCTTGTTACTTTGGGACTGAAGCTGATAGCTCAAGCCATGCACAGCTGAGGAAGGAGAGAATGCTCCACTTTGAAGATCCTTCCAGACCTGTGTCAGGGCTCTGGGTTCCAGCCAGCTGAGCTACCGCAGGGATCAGTGTTCTAAGCAGCAAAGAGTGATGAACAGCATGGAGGGATGAAAAGTTAGTAGAGAGCTCTGCAGAAGAGCCCCTTTCCTACACAAGCTCTTAGGCACAGAGAGGTCCCTGAGCATCCCACTAACTTAAACCTCCTCTGCAGCAGAGAGGGGTGCAGACTGCCCTGCCTGAGGGCTTCTGCCTACCCTGGGTTTGGTACCTGGGCTTAGGTGTGGTTTTGGTTTGCAAAGCCAAGTGAACCAAACTGATGCCATCAACATGAGCTCATCTAATCCTGCAGCTAGGGCTTTGCTGCTGGGTGAGCCAGCAGGCTTGCTCCAGGGAGATACGGCAGCAGTCAAGACACAGGCAGAAGCAGATCAGGAGCCAACTCCAGAGTCAGAGGAGACTTTGCTTAGCAAAGCTCTGGTCAGGTTACCAGCCCATTGCTTGTAAATAACCTCAGATAACAGATAACAGCAAACCAACGATTGTTGTGGAGTTGTATAAAGTTGTCCTGGCAATAAGATTATCAGACCTGCCTGGAGTTTGTTTCAGTTAACACAGCGGGTGCTGCTGCAGAGAGAAATTCATTGCACTAACTTCAGCCTTCACAGACAGCAAACCTACCTCTGCACCATTCATACTGAAAAACCTCAGGTTTTCAGTAAGGTTTTTTGTTTGTTCTTTTATATTTTCCTCCCCCTTTTATTTAGTGCTTTCCAGGTTTCAAAACCAATGGCTGCTCATGCTAGAGGAGCAATAGGGGCTTTCATATTTAATAACTCTTAAATCTTGTTCAACATGTGGCAATTGTTAGGTAGATTTGAGCTGCAATTAAAGAGGCACCCTTCTTTCTCTTCAGCAACAATATAGGCTCTTAATCCAACTAAACCCATCATATTTTAAGAGCTGAGATCATCCTGAGGCAAATGGTATCAAACTTAACATGGATCTGGTTTTCATAGGGAAGTTTAAAAGTTAAAGTTCACTTTCCTAAAAGTCTTTCCATTAAAGAGATGGCAGCTCTGAGCTCTCTTTTCAAGTATCCACAGGTACCTATATCATCCAAAACAACATCTGGGGGATGGAAGGGAAGAATAATTACTGAAATTCCTTTGTGAAGTCCCTTTTTCCTTAAGACCCTGATCTGGGACTCTAAATAGAAGTGAGATGAGGGGGGTTTTGCTGCCTGATTCGAGATCTGAGTGCAGATAAAAGCACTATTTGTGAGACTCAGCCCTCGTGGTGCTCACAGGTCTGATGTGGATAACTGATAAAGGCTTTGAAAGACAGGAATAAACAGTGATAAAACAACGGAGCTCAGGTTGGCTTCAAACCAAAACACATGTTTAATAAAACCTGCGTGGCTGATGGGGAGACCTTTTTGTTTCCTTTTGTGGTGCCGTGGTGGCTTGAAATATCCATAAGGAATCCGGGCTTCAGCTGAGTTTGTGGTGTTGTTGCAGGCTGGTGGCCTGTGCTTGCCCGCATGGTGGCACTGGGCTGGGGTCAGACACCAGGCTCAGGGATCCAGTTCAATTTTGCAGCGTTTGGGGTTACAATTCTGGTTTTCCAATTGGAACATTAGGAAAAACCTGCCAGAAAACTAGGGGCAGGTAGCAGGGCTAAAAGCTGACGGGAAGGGTGATGCACAAAGAAGGGTCAAAGAAAGGCATCAACAGAGGGAATATGTTTCCTTTACAGTCTTGTCCATGTTCCACATCCAAATTCCCCTTTGCACCTACAGCATTAGTTCAGGCACCTCAAATTCCTGTTTTCCCACAAGGGCTCCCACTCCCTAATCAGCTGCTATTCCTAATGCCTTTTCCCCTTTTTCTCTTTCCATTTTTCACAGACTTTGCACTCTGGAGCAATTTTAACCAAAGGCATGAGCCCTTGCTCTGATTCACAGCCTTCATCTATGCAAAGAGGAAAGCCATAGTGGCAGCAGCAGCATCTTTCAGACACTCTGTAGCAAGAGGTACCTATTAATATCCACTAGTCATGCTGCTAAACCTTGCATCCTCCTTTGAAAAGGTAATCCTGTACTGTAAAGGCTCAACAAATGAGAACACCAAGGGACTTCCCTCATTTATAATACCTGCAAATGACTTGAATGAAAGTACCTCCACAAGCTATCAAAGTTTGTGGAGGGCACAAAATTGGAGAGGGAACAAATAACGAGGAACAAGGGATTTGAATCCACCGGTTGCCTGGGCCAGTGAATGGAAAATGCAGTTTAATGTACAGAAACACAAAATAATAAGTCTGGAGCCAGCAAACCAGACAGAAGGATATTATACTGAATGGTGATGCATCATATTGACCAGTGAAGGGATTTAGAGGTCACTGCAGGAAAATCCTTGAAGCCTTCAAGCTGGCACACAGCTGAAATGAACCTAACTATAGGTGAGTAGCATAGTGCTGGTGGCAAAGGGAAGGGATGTGGCTTTACTCCGCTGTCTGTGCATCAGGACTTTGCCCTAATTGGAGTGATACCTTCTCCTCCTGGTCAGTGCAACACAGAGACACCCCCTGTACCCCAGCTCCTGTCTCAGCAGAGCAATCCATCCCAGGGCTTGCCCTGCAATTGACATGAAGGAAAAGGCAACACAAGGTATTTACCTGTTACTGGTACAGCACAGGGGGATGCTCTGCAAGTCCACTCCAAGGCTTAATGACGCTGGTCAGCATGAACGCAGGAACCTAACCCCCAGCTCCTTTGCTACCTGCTTGTTCTTTGCTTTTGGTACTGACAGTGATGGAAAGCTAAAAAAGGAGATCTTAGGGCCCCCAGGCACAGCAGGTTTGTCCATCTGTGCACAGAGTAGCCACCCCGATCCTGCAGCCACCCAGGGTACTGAGAACCTGTGTGTCTGTTGCCATACAACCTCAGTAAGGTACTTGCAATGACCTATCAGAGATAAAGGGGAGTGGGGAAGGGTGGAAGAAGCAAAGGTGATAAAGCAATTCATTTGCTTCCCCATCTCCCTAACAAGCAGTCTCCTTGTTGTTTTCCTTCTCCTTGCTCTGCCAGAGTACTTCTTGCTTTTTCCCTTCACAGCTTTGCTGCAAAAACATCAACCAAAAGAAATCCTAAAGTCTGCTCCTCTCCCAGCTGCTTCCCTTTTTGAACTGGTACCTTCCCCCATTCCTTCTACAGCTGAAAATACAGATAGCCTTTAAGCTTTGCTGAGCTGGACTGCTGAGTAACTGCAGGTAAAGGGCTCCATTAGCTCATTAACAGTATCCGTGGAGCATCCTAATTCTCATGGGTGACTGAAGGAAACGTAGTTATACACGATGGAAAATGGTTAAAAAACTGAGCATGGGTCTGAATCAGCGGTTCACGCGCACACACAGAGCCCTGTGAGGTGGATTTGTCAGAAGGACCAGGTGGGAAAGAGTTTCCTCTATCCTTGGCTTGCCGGGAAGTGCATTACCTCAGCCGGCTGCTCCTAAGTTAATTCTGGGTTTTCCCACCTGGGGGAGCAGCAGAGATGCAGAGCCAGGCTGCCAGCCCAGCGCTTTCCTCTTTGAGAAGCGGATGCAGGTAGGTCGGGGTGAATATCCTCGGGGTGCGAGGAGCATCCAGACGATGCAAACACTGGAAGAAGCCCCAATTCCTCTCCCCTTCTTCTGTCCCTCTGCAATCCATTCCCCTCTTCTTCTCCATCCCTCCCCACTGCTTCTCCCCACCCACAGCTCCCCAAATCCCAGCACAGGACAGGGCCAGGAGGCTGGCGGAGGGCAGAGGGACCCTGAGGCAGGTGCTGTGGCTCGTGTCTGGCAGAGGTGTCTGGTCCAAGCAGGCAGGATGAGGGCCACGAGCCAAACAGGGATCTTGCGGGATACGCGACATCTGGCAGTCACTGGTGCTGTCTCCTCGGCAGGTCTGCCTCTGGCTGTTTTCCTGTATAAATGGAGAGATAATCTGGATGTATTCCAGCTGAATTAGTGTACACATGATGCTCGGAATGAGCTTGAGGATAGAAATACATTACTGACCTATTATGCTGCCTAGAATACAGGACCTGTAATTGCTTCCAAGTCCTCTATCCAGATGCCTGTCCTGGCTGTCTCCCAGCTCTGATGGCAGGTGAGACAGAAGTCAGACCTGCTTTCTCACCCTGCTCCATGGTTTCCATGGGGAAAATAAATGAGGACATAGGCCCAAAGCCACAGCAAAGCCCAAAAGAACTAATGTGGCTGTGGGTCCAAGTGCAGAGATTTGTCTACATCCAAGGTGGAGCCCTGATATAAGCCCTAAGGTCTAGATTATACCACAACTGCTGCATGGGAGTTTAATACACACCAGTTGATAACCTGTCAGTTTGATCTATGGCAATTTCTTATTGAATAAACAAGATTTTCATGCTGTCAGTACATTTCCTTTTCAGAGGCAGAATGATTTCCAACCAGCACATGCATCAAGGAAAATAAAACATTGTTTGGTGCCATAATATCCCATCTCTGCCAGCTGCCTCAGTTGATACCCTCTTTCTGCTAGTCACATTATTTGAAATATATATATGTATATATACACCAGCTAAATTCAGGTCTCCTTCTTTTAAATTTCGCTTGGTCTCCCTATTCACTTAATGCTTGTCTCTCCCATCCTTTGCTACACAGCACTATTTTCCAAAGCAGGCTTTAAAACAAGAATCAAGCTACAGAGAAAGATGAAACTGAATGCAACTTCTGTCCTTGACTTCCAGAGATTTCCCAAAAGAACAGCTAGAAAAGACTTAGAAGCACACAGCTATTTTCTGCACCTACTACTGGTCCTGTCAAGAGCTTAAAAACCAGCCTTAAGGTGCTTTATTGTCTGAACAAACCCATTGCAACAGTAGAGCAAAGATGAGCAGTTTTAGCTCTTCCATTAGGGTACAAACTGCTAAAAGACAAGAAAAACTACAACAATAAACATGAGCGAGCTTGCTGCAGCTGTGCTTGTCAGCCCCAGACATTAGTGTGGCTAATTCCGATTGGGAACAGTTCCTGGGCTTGGTGATAAATTAATCCTGACTCTGATAGTATGGAAAGATTTTTCTCTGCATAAGCTGAAAGAAAACTTCCCAAACTTCTTATAAAATCCCCTTTACAGTTATTTTGGTGACTACACACCAAAATATTTTGTCTGTATGTCTTTTTCGGGATGCAGCACAGTCTATTTTTTATATTGATGGAAAGATTTTTAGAGTAGGATTCGCTTCATCCAAATGGGACAAATTAATACACAGGCTTGCACTGAAATTGCAGAAGGATGAAGTACTTGCAGAAGATGGGGGTTACATCTGCTTTCCTGGAGATAAGATGTGACTGCTTTATAGTGCTTCTATTTCAGATTCCTGTTTCAGGAAAAACCCACAGACTGCTAAAATCAGGACACGTAGCACCATGCACTGATCTGTTTTCCAGCCATGCTATGTCACTCTTGGTCCATTGGCAGAAGGACATGGCCTAAGGGACCAGAAGACCACTGGCTGGATATAAATCTCCAGGGCAATGAGTCAGCTTGACCAGTGCCTGGGAGAGACACCGGGACAAGGATCCTGGGGCAGTGGGGTCCAGACAACCAGGCATCTCCTCCAGGCTGTGTCCTGCCTTCCATCATCTCTCCAATTCCTGTGCTTTCCCTCTGATGTTCAAACTCACACACCACATTCATTTTGCAGTTGATTTTGGTCGCACTCCTGCAGGAGCTATGGGTTTCAGGAAGTTATTCACCTGGGCAGTTTCATCCCAGCCCAGATGAATAGCTTCATTCTGAAATAACAAATATAAACAGAGGGAAGGCTGCTCACCACAAGGATTCCTTTATACTGCACCGTGAATTGTTGGCCAGTGGCCATTTAGCATTGAAAAGCCAGAGCCACCTGTGTCAGGTGTGTTTAAAGTTCATATTGACTCCTGCCCACCAGTATTTGCATGATGGACAACATCAGAGAAAGATTCCTTTAGTCATTAATTTTTGCCTGACACGGGGAACGGAAATGAAAAGGAGCCCTTTTCTTCCAAGAGCAGCTTTTGTTTCCCAGTGTGCTCAGTCAACTCCCAGCTCTGCATCACCCAGCACGGGGCAAACCCAGGTCTAGAGGGTCAGGGACGGTTTGGGGTCCAGTGGGACCCTGCCTCCATCTCATCCTCACACACCCTCCTCTCTGCCCCTGCTGCTTCCCAACCTTGCTGGATTTTGAGATCCACTCAGCCTCACACAATGCAGCTTCCTGGGAATGGATTAGAGAGCAAGCTGTGTGGTATATTTGTTATGGCCACAACTTCCATGGAGAAAACTGTGACTTCTAGCAGGTTTTGTAGATTTTGTAACCCCAGCCAGCCTGCTACCGACTCCTTCATGAATTTTTACAGCTTTGGCTCTGTTTGTGAGCGGCATAGTACAGAACACAGATTTTTAACGGATTTAAGTTGTTGGTTACATATTACCAAAGGGTGTAACATTTTTTTATGTTGTAATATAAAGTCTATTTGTGTTGTCTCCGTTTCCCACAGCATGCAGGATTAAATACAGTGCACCATTGTTGGGTTTCTCTCTGAAGCTGGCCACGGGGAGGTCTGGGCATTGCCAGTGCATCAGCCGTGGTTGCAATGATTGCTGCAGATGCAGGGTATCGTACTGGTTGCAGCCTATAGGAAATCCTAAGAACACTCATCCTATATAGGAATCCCCCTCCTATAAAACAGGAGAGACCACAGGTGGGAGAGTATATGGCATGGTTCAGGGAGGAGGGCTGGGGGGATTTGTTAAGGGGGTTTGGAGTTGAGGGGAATTTATAAGGAGGATTTATAAGGTTTCCTTTCTGTTTCCTAATGGGAAGTTTTGGATAGGGGGAATTAGGATCTCCACCCACACTGGTGTGCCTCTCCAGCAACCAAAGCTCCCCCCTTCCACACTCCTCCCAGGTGGGATATATTTGCACTGTCTGCCTACAAGCTTGGCAGTGGCCTTGGCACAGATGTGGAGGGCAGAATGCGCTTCATTAGTACAAACACCATCTGTACGCCTGGTTCAGACCAGCGCAGTGTTTTAGAAACAACCCATTTTGCTTATATAAGGACTAGCAGCACAGCCAGATATGCAGCACATATCTGGTTTTCTCAAACAGTTACTGGTGGGTAGCCAATATTTGTTACTTTTCTCCTGGACAATGAATAAACTACAGCACAGAGACAACTGGCTACTCCATGCAGTAATGTCAGGCAAGAAACCCTGGGCTCTAAATGACTTAAACCAATTTATCTCCAGTTGAAAGCAAGAAAGAGACATTTACATTCTATATTTAAATTTAATATTTAAATATATATACATTCTATATTTCTCTATTTAAATTCTATATTCACTCAGAATACATTTAGCATCATTATCCCGTGAAGCAGGGAGATAAATCCAGCCCTTTTCTATGGGTTTCTTTTATAACTGACGCAGCTCTAGGATTCTTGTTTTGGTGTATTTTTACTAACCTAAAATGTCCTCTTCTGTCTGATAATGGTTTAACAGCTAAGCAGTTGTTCCAAAAGCTTATTTCTTTACATAGACAAAGGAAGGACTCCTCCTGCCTTCCTTCTGCTTCTCTCCAACCATCATAAACATGAAATCAGGCCTTGCAGAAAAAGCAAAGCTCAGAGACCTGTAGGGAAGGGGCAGTTTTATGGCTGTTGTCTGTCTGTAATGCATGGGATCCTTAGGGACAGACCCTTACACGTTGTCTGTCACTCAGAGACTGAAGAGAAACAAAAGAAACCAGGGAAACTTTCTCTCAAATCATTCCTGGCCTGATCCTGCAAACATTTATGAAGGGCTTTGGTGGGATTATTCACCTAAGCAGTCAGACATCAGCCCCACCAACACTGGTGTGTATTTAGCAGTGCACATCTTGGCATGAAATGAAATAGGGGAGGGCTGCTCACCTGCCTGGGTTTTCCACGTGTGTCAGGGCATGTCCCAGCTTAGGGCACCGGGTGTTTTCAGAGCTGCCCTTTGCACTTGGAAGAAATCCACCTAAATATTTACATGTATTTTGCTCCTATAGTAACAAGAATACTGCAACAGGATGTCTCATATTAACGTGCTGATATATTCTAATGTTATGGCACTGATTTAAATAGCGTGCCTACAAATAAGTGTGGTTCCTTGCTCACGAGGAAGAATGGGTGGCTTGTGGGAAGCATCACTACAGTGTCTGATGCATGGAGAAAAAGCCTGGGGAGGGATGAAAATGCACACCAGGGGTTTGAGAGCTGCGGCGCCGAGGGAAGCGGAAAAATCAGATCTGATCCCATTAGTTCCTGTGACTGCTCCTTTCAGGAAAGCCAGGGTTTTGCCAAAGATGATAAGGAAATTCCCATCTTCCCCCCCAATCCCACCCTGATTTAAGTTAATTTGGGGGGTTACCCAGCATCATTAATTGCACTTTTTATTCCAGACGTGAAGAAGAGAACTGTTATCCTCAACATTCCAAGGTTTACTTGTGTAAATCTTTTATCTTTGCTAAAGGGAATTTTGCCTGGATGCAGTGGTAAAATCTGAGCTTTTGTTAAATTGTGGCATGAAGCAGAGTGGGGGGAGGAATTTGAGGAAGAAACCTTATTTCTCTATGAAGAGTCTGAGGATTTAGCTGGACATTTGTTATAAAGTTGGACAAACTCCACCAAAATGTTCTTTCTTCATCTCTATTTCAAGTGTACAACAAGTGGATTTGTGAAGTCGTTTTCCCTGTGCCATTGTCCTTGTACTGACTGGCATGGTCCTGGAAACAAGGAATTGTGGGCAAACATTGCAGGGGGGAAAACAAGGCAAAGAAAATAATTTCTGCGATCATATTTGCACAAAGAAACCAAACCAGCTTGAATTTCCTATGGTAAATGTTAAGGATAAGCCTGTCAGAGGGAGATTGGCATTTAAGAAAAATGTCTTCTAACAAATGGATTCAAGAAAATCTTATTTTATGCTCATCGAAGTCAAAGCTGATGAAATAACCAATATTGAATTACTCACTGAGCTCTGATCCTTCAGTCCTAATACAAGATCTGTCCTGCAGTAGCAGCGCGGAATCTAGCCCATTGTTCTCAGAGATACGAACCCCCCTTTTTATATAGGTGGTTATAGCTCTTGCGTCTACATAAAATGTCATGCTTTTAAAGGAGTAAATTCCAAAGCAAATGTAACTCTTCAGAGCCATCATGACACTGGGTTTTATTGCCAGTTAACTCTCCCAGTAAACATCAGGTCCAGCCACTCAGCTCAGCCTCGACTCTTCGTCCGAGATTTATTTCCCATACAACACTAAGCACACGCTGCTCACTAAGTTGCTCTCTCATTGGAACTCGAGGAACTGCGACTTGGTGGCCTTACCTGGCATTTCACAGGTGTCAGGGAGAGCACCGAGAGCCCCATGGCTGCTTAACAAGGGAGATTTTTTGGCTTTGCCAGAAGATAATTGCTCCAGTAGTGAGCTGCCGCTAATCCCGGGCTGTGTGCTTGGTGCAGCCCTGCAGCCCTGCTGTTTACATCAGCAGGATTGTTAAGGCCAGATTTTGCACTTAATTGCAGCAGCACAAATCTGGATTCCTAAATCTCCCTCCCCAGGCATGCAGCTCCTTCGGATTTGATGGCAAAATTCAGGGCTGATCCTACAGCTGCTGAAGCCGGTAGGCCTTGTCTTGCAGTGAAACACAGGAAAGACCTGGGCTAGGCTGTCTCCCAGATTTCCTTAAGGTAATAAATGCCAGCAATTAGGGGCTCCTCTTGCTCCGGGGAGCAAGGGCTGCTTTATCTCTGCTTGCCGCAAGCCTTGGGACTGTTGAGCCTGGGTGGTATGGGAAGGTGTCACTGTTAGAGAGGCCGTAGAGGGGATTAATACCACTGTGAGCTACATTTTGTCCTGTCAGAAAGCTCTGCAAAAAGAACAGGAGCTGGAACTACAAGCTTTCAGCTTTAAGCCCTGAACTTGGGGCTATACAGCGAGATTAAAGCATCAGCCTTAATGTTTTCCCATCAAGAAATGAGAAATCTTCATGCATTTAAAGGCATTGCCCCTTTTACAATAAGCAATTGAGCCAAGAGACAGATTTGATGTCAGTGTTCACTGCCTTCCCCTGTTACATGCTCTATAGTACTATACCAGGCTGCCGAGCAAGAGGCTAAAAACCCTCAGCAAAAAGGCATGGGGACCAGCACTGCAGCCCAGGGCTTCACAGCGTGAGGTTCAGGTTCCCTCCCCAGCCCTGAGACCAAGTCTGGCTGCAGATATTGCACATGAGGGCTTCTGCAGAGTGATCTGAATCCTATAAAAGCACTATGGAAAAGTCAAACACCAAGGTCTCTGCCGGAGGAAAGCACGGATTAAATTGCTCGGTTGCTGTAAAGTGCAAAGAGAAACCAGTAGACAGTGAAGTGATGAAATAATTCATTAGAAAGAAAAGGGGTTTATTAGCTCTGTGGAATTCTGTTGGTAAATCTGGTTCAGTGGCCTCAGCTTTGCAAGCAGCATGGACATGGAAATGTTTTGGTTGCAAATGATTTATTCAACAAAAATGCAAGTCTGTCCTGAATCCTGTATTTCCAATCGTGAATGTGACCCACACGTGGAAACAGCACAGAGAATACAGGTTAGTTGTTTTCTTCAGCAAGATTTTCACCTAAATCAAACACATTTACCCTTACCTGTGCATGATGATATAAGGAAATACAGAGGGAGAGTTTCATCCCTTCCACCTTGAAGCACAGTGTCTGTCTCCGTAGGCTTACATGTGGAGGAACATTGTCACAGAGCAGAACAGTGTCACTGATGTGCTTTGGATCAGCTCTACATTTATTTAGCATGCAGGAAAAAAAGAGCTATGATTTTAAAGGGTCCTTCTTTTCCATAGCCAGTTGATATCCTCTATAATGCATCATTATTCAGTACTAAATCTGCCATTATAGAATTACAAAAAGGGCAATTACCAGCTGTGCTGAAATACCTGGTAATGCTGGCAGACTGATAGTTAATTTGTGTCAGTAACCAGATGAAAGGAGCTTCAGTGAGAGCAAAGCACCCAAGTTAAAGCCAGAATGTTGTATTGCAATTTTCAATTCAAGAAACCAGTGTGAGAACAAAGGGCAGAAGTGGAAGCAATGATTTCCCCTTCTTAATGCTTGAGAAAGCAGCCTCATATGCTTTTGTTTCCACTGTATACAGGCAAAATGCATGCATTTGTACTTAAAATTTAAGGCATCTCCAGGAGGCTGGTTTTTAAGATGGACGAGAGGAATAATGAATCCAAAAATATAACATAAAGCTTGCTTTTACAACATAAAGAAGAAAGGTTGTTTTCCTAAAGATGAACTGGATCTGAACATTACATTTTGAACATGTTGAGAAGTTAAAACTGATGGAGACTGCAGAGTATAAACTCCGGTATCCAAGATCAAAATAGTGGCATATTATTTGAGCCAATCCTTCTTAACTCACCCTGAGAAGCAGACACGATGGCTTCAATGAAATTAGTTGCACTGGTAAAATACACAGATAGGGTTGATTATTAAAGCATATCTAATTTTCCACAAGTGCCTTATGTTATTGAAGAAATCATAAAGTATTTAGAAGATTTGAACTTAAAGCTTGTGTGCACACACATAAGCATATCCAACTGTGTGTTTTATTTAACCATTGTGTGAAAACAGCTCGGAAATGCCTGGAACAGAGTGCCTTAAATTATTTTGTCACGTCTGTATCAGAAAGTGCTTGTTCTTGCTCCCACCGGGGTTCACACCCCGTTGACATCAATGGTAACAGCCAAAAATACACAAGTGTTTGTCTTGTGTAACAGGCTACAGAAGTCACCAGGAGAGGTTGCCAGTGTTATTCCATTGTTACTGTATTCACGAAGTGCTGTTCACTCTGTAGGAAAAAATACAGCTGTAATTATAACCAACAAACATATGTTCTAACTTTAACCAGTGTTTTTCAGCCCCAAAAATATGTACAAAATGAATACAACAAAATGCTGTTGAGAGCTTTAAATCAAGGAGCAATTAAAGATGCTCACACTGCCAAGCCCTGTTGCAGTACTACTGTTGCTTTTCCTATAAGATAAACCTTTATTTTCCCAAGGTTTATCTTGTAGAAAATCACTGCCTGAAATGAATTTTCTCTTTCATCAGCTGTAACTTAAACCACTGAACACACTGCAGTGTAACGATGTCCTATGTGTTACTGCAGAAATAAAGAGCTGCTTCCTTGGGTAGGTTTGATTTTTAAGTACCCGTTTCAATAGAGGAGGGGAATTTATTTAAGGAGAAATTTTCCTCCTCAGCAAGAACTGTTTGAAAACCCACACACACACATTGAGTCCTTGTCTATCACAGCATCTTGGAGTTACTAAAGGGGTTTAATAGGCTGAAAGGAGGAGGGTGTAAAACCTAAAGATGCTTTCAGTGTGTACCCTCATCAGGATTTTGCATGGCTTGGGGCAGTTCTTTGTTGTTTTTAAACACGCTGGACAAAGCCACTGAATTTCTCTGTGTCTTTTAATATTGGGTTAGGTTATAGAAGTAGTGACTTTTTCAGCATGATTTTTTGCCATAAAGGGCAATCTGGTGATTCCAGGAAACTCAGCAGCAGTTCGAGCTCTTGCTTCTTTGCAGGATAACGAGCTCTCAGTGGCCTAATCCTGTTAACACCCTCTCAAGTAAGTAGCTAACTTCAGTGATATTGCTTACGGGACCAAAATTACTAGTTATATTAAAAATGAACTCCAGCCTTTCAGAATGATCCTGAGTATGAAGCTGAACGTTGATGTGTTTCCTTAAAGAAAGCAAAAATAAGAGAGAATTAGGGATTGCTGGAAGAGTGCAACCCTTGTAAAAGTGAAGAGGGGTGAAACCAGCACATCAGAGCACAATTATGTCAAGCACTTATAAAAATGTAACAGGGAGTGCTGTCCTTTCTGGAAGGATTTCAGCTGTTCCATAGCAGTATAATAGTTTATATCCCTGCAGTGCAATTTTTAAATCAACTGCAGAACTTTCTTTTAAAATCCATAGGGATGCTTCCCTGGGCATTTGAAAGGACCTTCCATAGGGAAGGTTTTTGCTGGAGATAGGATTTGTATTTAGGATGCGACAAACCCTTGGTGAATTCCTTTCTCGGGTAATCCTATTATGTTGCTTTATGAAGGGTCAGTGCCGCATGTATAGCCATGAATTGTATCCAGGGTCAGCAACTCGCACGCATCATGCTCCTTAAACATATCTGCAATTTATACCATTGCATTTTATGTATACATAAAGCTGAAGAAACCCATTTAAGAGACCAACTTTCCCCCTTTGGAAACAAATAGGAGTCAGAGCATGTGGAGTCAGGAAACTATATCTGGCCATCAAAATCAGCCGCACAAAAGACATATCAATGTGGCATTTCCTACCCCGCGAAGCCACTTTGCCCTTGATGCAGCTCTACAAATACAATAGCACATTGATTGAATCTGAAACTCACCAGGCTTCAATAAATTCTGAAAGTGTATGGAACTAAAATTGAAGCAAGGGACACGGTGCGTGTTAGTCCTTCTCAAAATAATCATTTCATAACCCTCTGAAAAGTAGAGTGGTTTAGGAAAGGCAACCCAGATAGGGACATATAAAATAAAGCTATAAAGTTTCCTTCAAATCTATTTTAATCGTTGTTAAATATTTACATTTAATAAGCACTAGCTTTTATTGCAACAGAGATATAATTACACTTATCATTCATGGGAAAAATGGAGTTTTAATAGCCTGTACATTGATTTGGTAAGATGAAATAGTGTCCTAAAACTATGCCACTCACTCTCCCCAGGGAATATGTTCCATATGTCAATGCAAAACAGATGAAGAACTTTTTATCAGTGCACAAACTGTATCAACCTTATTTCTCATCGTGTGTTGCTTTTAACATAAATCTTTACCTCTGCTATTTCACCAATTAGAAGCAGCTTATCAGGCTTTTACAACCCTTACTAATAAGATTATTTCTTTAGTAAGCACTAACAGGAGGAGTAGCAACACCTCGATATTGACTTTTAGGAAGCTTATTATTATTGAGCCTCATATGATTTTATCAATAATTGGTGGCCATGTTTGATGCATCAGAGCCAAACAAAGCTGTGCCTTGCTTTACCAAGGCAGGTCACAGAGGAAGAAAAGTCAATTAAGTGCTATGAAGCAGTGGAAATTCACCCTTGGTTTTGGTGATGGTACTATTATTAGTAGTAGTAGTATCATTATTATTATCTATTAATAAATATTTCAATAATATTTATACATATAATTAATAAATAATATTAATAAAGATCATTTTATATAAATTTAATAATTAATATAGTAATGATAATAATAATACACCTTTTCTTCTTCTTCTTCTTTCTTTTCTCTTTTTTCCCCTAGTTTCCCTGTGGTTCTGGATATCAGGAAGGTTTATGTCAGCTCCCCATAGTCAGAGCAGCCAGCTCACAACACAGCCCTTTCTCAAATGGGAAGACCTGCAGCAGGGACTAGACCGGCTTTCCCAAAACCGTCCTTCACCTGTAATTCTAGATCAGTTTTCTACCTGAAAACTTGTGGACATAAAAAAACCCTAATAGAAGTTCTAATAGAAGAAACAGCTGGATTTTAGGAACTCATGGCAGTGACACTATGGGCATGAGCACAGCTAACTGCTTGACCTGGCTCCTTCTGGAATATCAACTGTTGCACCACTTGGAAGCTTTTTTCCCTTGAAAAGATGTTCAGTGTTTGTACTCTGTAGCCAGCTATTAAAGTCTCTATTAACATTACTTATTACAACTGACAAATGAATTTTTTCATTTGTCTTTTTCCCCATAGATAATGGCTTTTCAGGTGAGCTGCAGAAATAAGAAGGAATAAGCTAAACCATTTGGGGGATGTTTTGCATTCTTATTGCACCTGTGAGCTCCACATTTTCCCAGCAGAAAGATAACTGTTGTAGGATTACACCAATAAAAAGGGCAGAGGGAGCCCATCAATGCAGAAAACAAATATAAGGCTTTTAAAATTAACTATATAAAATGGTCCTTTGGACTCTCTCCACAGCAGTACAAAGCCCACCTGGGTAGATGGTGTGTGGAGTGGATTTAGGTCATCTGTGGTTTCATTCCAACCCTCTTTCACAGGTGCCCATGGTTTTAGTACTCCTAAACCAAGTTTTGCAGATGAGAATAACCTTCTTGAGAATTCAAACAAGCCCAGATAGGATTGGTTTTCTAGTGTAAATGTATGTCTTCCACAACTATGTGGTCACAGGCTCTTGTATAAGCTAAAACCTTCATCCTTTGCTCTAAGCCTACAAGAATCCAGTTTAGGCACAGAAATACAATGCATTTGAATATATTAATTACACTGCAATCACAAATACCCACAGTTTGCTGTTAACAGAGGTGTTTGACATAATGATACACCTGAGCATAACACTAAATAGGTAAATACTGAAGCTTGGCACACAGAGCTACTTCTGCTTATTGTAAGGTATCATCATTTGGAAATATTAAATAAAATGGACTTGTGCTCACTCTGAAATGAAGGTTAATTGTCCCTGTAGCCATCATTCACATGTGCTAGCTATTACAGCCTTGTTTCGTCTATATTCCAATAGAGGCTGTTGCAATGAATTGAGGATCTGCTGCCAGGAAATGTCCTTCTCTAAATGCCATAATTAGGGTATTGGGGAGCCCAGTGAAAGCAGATTAGGGGCATCACTGCTGTTCTTGGTGCAAGCAATAATTCAAAGCACATAAGCAAACACTTAGACTATGAGGATGATTTAATATTGATTAAACTCTGATACCTGAGACTCCATGGAAGGCAGGTGCAGCGTGGTTGGAGGAAAACAAAACACTGACTTCACATTTGGTATTAGCTAAAACATGAAGTGTTTTCATTGACTTCACTGACCAGAAATCAAAAAAACCAAACTATCATCCCCATTAAAGCTATTGGCTTGACTCATTCAAATTGCAGGACTGCCTAATAAAATTCAATTGATCATTAAATGAACTGCCTGATAAAATTCAATTGATCATTAAATGAACTCAAAACTACACTTTCTGTTTGATTTAGGTGTTCTTGGCTGCTCTTGAAATCACCCAGCAGGTTTGGGTATAGCCACAGATCAGGTGAACCATGGATGTGCCTGTCGAGTTGTGCCCACACCTCCAGCCACCCTTCCAGGAGGGAATGTATGTATGTCCCACTGATCCAGGCAGAACAGTATCTTCTACAGCTGTGCAGAGCAGGTGCAACAGCATCTTTGATCCAGGCAAGTAGAGCTATAGCAAGTGGCCAAGGATGTTAATTCCCCCATGAATCATTGCTTTTCTTTCCATCTTTATCACGTTCCTGGACTCAAGCCATGTTCCTGCAGCTTCTTCACCCTTGATTTTACAAGAGGAGGGGAATGGAAAAGCAGCTGTAATATCCTTGGCAGATACAGTTGTACAGTAGCTCAGTAATTATCATATCTCAGCAGTGAGATGGCTGAACCCCTTCACTTCTGCTCTGGCAGCAGGCAGATGAAACTCTCATAGGGTTTAGCTGATGTTTCCTCCTGCATGTTGTCAGCTGAACGGATGCAGAACCCAAAGCATGCACCAGGCAGCCATACACGGGGCTTTGCAGAAACACTTTGGCCAGCACAGGGGAGCAAATGATAGGTCACACACAGCAAGAGAGCTAGTGCCTGCATCACTCCAGTCTGAAGTGAATGCCATCAAGTGCTGACAAGGTCTGAGCTGAGAAATCACAATTGTGCTCAGCCAAGGGTGTTTCAGAGACCTGCTCTGCTCACCGGCTTTTTCAGATTCCCATAGGGCTGCAGCAATGAGCTGCATGTCATGCTCTGCATGTGCTAAAATTACTTGATTTAGGATAGAATCAGCAGAACAATAAGGCACAAATAATACCCAGTGCATCCTTCAAAATGCCCTAACTTCTTCCCTTTCCCCACACCTCTTTTCTGTCCAGTACACTTCTCTCTATATCTAGTCTGTCTCCAGACTGGAAGCACTGGAACATTTGGTTGCTTTCCATCTATACCATGTGCCATCTATCTTAATTGAATACAGCAGCATATCAGTGTCTTATCTGACAGAGAGCTGTTTAACACTGAAAACCCTGGAACAGAGTTATATGTGACCTGTGAATATCTCAGTTCCTCAGCTCCTTGCTTGGGAAGTTGGGAGGATGGTGCCTCAGGAATAAAGGAGATGTGCAGGGAAAATAAAATAACAGAGAATTCTCCCGAGGGGAAAAATATATATAAGAAGCCTTAAGGGGTTAATCATCAAGTAGAATAATATTTACCACTGCAATCAGTGCAAACCTAGGCATAGAAAATGCCGATGTTCAAACTTGAGAGCTTCTGGGGTGAGCTTGTAAAAGACACAAATTGCATTATTTCAGTTTGGTAATAGTCAGCTCAAAGCCTTAATAGGTACTATTTTATGCTTCACCACAGATGATTCCCAATTCATTTTGCATCACTCTGTGACTTCATTGCCACTATATGAAGTTAGGTAATTTAGAAAGATGCTCTGCAAGCAAAGTCCTTCAGGCAACGGCATCGGGAGCTTAAGCAGCCTGTTTGCTCAGGTAGCAAAACCTGGTGTTGGTCTGATCACGTGGTGCACAGATCCAAGTGAGAATTAACATTAAATAAAAAGCCAGAATAAATTTAGCCTCATTATACTGGCAATCATTGCATTTGATCAGTGAACTGTTGGGTCGAACCTTCACTAGAGCAGGGACTTGTGGTGCAAACACTGTGTCTGCTCTATTTTGCATCTGAAATTTTTACTGAGGTTTTTTATTCTTATTTCTAATTTCTCTGATATTTATTGATCATCTGAGACGTGTTCAAAGCAGCAAATCAAAACGTCTTTTTTCTGAGGCAGCAAATCTCCCATAGATTATTTCATCATTTTGAAGTAAGACAAAGCTTAAATTTGTCTTTGCTGGAGCTGTGTATCGAGTATTGAAGCATAAATAAAGAAAACATAAATAAAGCAGTCCCAAATCTAGTTCACTGTATTATTAAAATTCCATTGTTTGTTCTGCGGGAAAAGACCTCCCAAAATGACAGTGGTAATCTGGGCAAAAAGCAGATCCTTGCCAAAGGGTTCGGCTCTTAGAGAGAGGAAGCATTTTAGAAACTGCCAAGGAAAATATTTTCATTCATGAGTTCACCCAGCCTAAACATGCATCTAATCCTCCCAAACTGACAGTTCAAAAAGGCAGCCATGGCTGAGACAGGCAAAGTGTTCAGTTCAAAGGCAAAAGGAAAAAAGGACCTAGGGATTATTAGCATTATCACTTTATCACAGAATGACCATCAGGTCTGGAAGCGCAGAGCTCCACCTCCCCTATCCAAACCCAGCCACTCAGTCCCCATCGTGCTGCTAAAAGGGCAGCAAAGCCTTCCTCAGCGTTTCACCACAGAGAGAAGAGCCTTCAGAGCAGTTAGGGCTCTTTGGTGTTGAAATCCACAACTCCTCACCCTTGTAGCAGAGACACAAGGGATGGGAGACCCAAGGGAAGGGAGCATCAAGGTTATCCTTGTCCCTCCTTCATCCCCTACCAACAGCCACTTCTCATGGCACAGGGGACAAAGGCAACTGGGGACACACAGCATGGTCAAGCTGCTCCAGTTTGTTCTGCTGGTTGAGGTCACACCATGGGTCTGCAGGGCTTCAACCTTGGACCTTGCACAGCAGCCAGCAGAGGGGGTGCAAGAGCTGAACCGATAATGGTTACCAGCAAAATCCTTCCGTTTCTAACTTGTGAAATAGATCATAGCAGCAGAAACACCTCCCTGTCCAGCTGAGAGAGGAGCAGCTCCCTCAAAATCGCTCTGTCTCATTTCCACATCCCACACCAGGACAGGCTTAGAGCAGTGCTGCTGCACAGCAAACAACCCGTGCCAGAGCATCTGCAGCAATATGTGCATGAGCAGCTGTAGGCTGTTTTCTTTGGCATTTATCCTGAGATGAAGCTTTCCTAAAAGAATCCTACCCAAGTTTAAACCACAACAATGCATGCTTTAAATGTTGGCAATCATCTCCAATGGCTGGAGAACCACAGAGCTGTCAGCCGAGCAGTGATGGGCCTCTGGACTGCAGTTATCCCCCTCGGGGCTCAGCTCTGTCATCTCTTTGTAGAAATAAAAGCATGAAAAGCTACAGAGCATTTTCAGCAGATTCTCTGCCCCTCTGCTGACAGCCAAGCTGCAGGCTCTCCATCGCTCCCTGCCTTCTCCATCACCTCAGGCTTGCTCTTGGACCCTGGGTGGGAATCTCTTGGGGACACTGATTGTACCAGGAGCCACATGAGAGACCAGTGCAAATGGGGTGACCATTGGACAACACAGTGTTCTGTACCCTTAACTTGGCCAAGTATTGCACATCAGCCCTTTGGGAAGGCAGAGGTATCTCACCTGAAACCCATGTCCTTGGGGAAAAAGCCCTTTCCTCCAGGAGAGGATGATGATACTTCCAGTTCATTTGAATGCCAATGTCTCTCCTCTGCCTCCTGAGAACACTATTGAGAGCTCTGCTCAGGTGTGGTTGAGTACAATGCTCAGAGAATTCAGGGAAAAGATTCTCATTGACAGTGACAACCAAATGGGTCCCAGTGCAAGAACACACTCATGAACATGATGCCATCAGTAAATTATCATCTTTGGTGCTGAATCTCAACCGATTTCTCTGTTTTTTTCTTTTAAGGAAATAGTCCATACCAAGCAGCAAACATCCACCAACAAGAGCATCATTCCCATCTGCCTTTGAATTCATACTTCTTCAAGTGCTGTATTATAAGACAATTGCCTCCCTCCCCTGAGAATCTTGGTAATGATTTATTCCAGAGAAAATTAAATGCTGATGGAAAGATACCTCCAAAAAGCTGTAATTGCATCACCATGTGTAAGAGCCTCCACTCACATCAGCAGCTGGTTGCAAGGTGCCTAAGCAAACGTAGCCAGTTGCTCATTCCTTCTATTTTAAAGGACCATTGGTGCTTTAAAAGAGCCAGGTGAATGATGCTTAACTGTCACTGTAGGCTCTCAGCACACATACGCAGTCAATTCTGGAGTGAGCTGAAGAGCATCACCCATTTTACTTAGGAAAATAATCTTCTTACATCAAAATGACATTGAAGGTGCTACTGCTAAGCAGGCATGCACAAAATACACACATTACTCCCCAGCTCAAGACCTTAAGCCTTTTATTATGCAACTGCCTGGGTTTTCTTTTCCCCCTATTAGAAAGTTAATTCAGATGACAACAGGATTAGCCACTGTAGATCTCCTTAACTGTACGCTCGATGGGCAACTGCTGGGCTGTTGTTTGGCAGGATTCCTGTTCTCACTAGTCACATTTGATACAGATGAATGTTATTTTGACTGCCTTTATGCTGTAACTATGTATTATGGTAGGATCAGATTATCTGTTGTCTAATACAAGTTTTAACAAGGGACTATTTAGACGAGCAACCCACATAACACTACGAGAGTTGCATGGTTTGGTAAACTGTAGGGCACGCTTATAGTGAAAGCTAACACAGGCTAAACAAATGGGAAGACAGCAACATCTGCTAGATCCTGGGGCTTGATTTGAGCGACTTCAATACAGAGCTCAGTATCTATTAATAATAGATTAATTATTTATTAATAATAACAATAAATTGAGCTCAGTATCTATGAATTTCCTATTAAGTTGGGTCAATTGTTTGAGTTATCTTTTTCAGTTTAGATGACTAACTGCAGCGCAGAAACAACCTCTCCAGATATATTTAAGCAACACACACAGAGCAGAGCTTCACTTGGGTCCCTTCAGTGTTGCTATAATATAACTCATAATAATTGCAATGATGCAATTGAATAACCTGCAAATATATTTTCTGGTAAACCTGATTTTATTGCCTATTAAATTCCACATGATGTAAGAGCAGCCTCATCATGCCCACTTATCACTCCTTCCCATTCATCACTGCCCTTGCCAGCAAGCATGGTAACATGAATATTCTTTGCATGGGATGTCCAGCACTTTCAGCCCTCAGACCTCTGGGAAACATAGCTTTGCACACAAGCGCAAAGTCCTTCTCAGATCCTTTGGCATCCAGTTATTCCTAGTGCATCTCTAACTCTTACAGAGTAACCAACCACTTGAAGGACTCATTATTTGCTCAGCTTCTCCAGTAGTCATTAGTATTTAGCATTGAGATGGGACTTGAGTGCTGGCAATAGAGCAGAAGATGTTTATGTGTGCTGCTGCTGAAACCATGCCCTTACAAGTCTGACTGGCCATCAATTCTACCTCATCACAAACTGTGCTGAAGTCTAGGAACCTCTCAAAGCAACAGGTTCCATGGAGTCTGGCACATTTTTTCCCATGTCACTGGTGAGGTCATGTATCACCTGCATGTGCAAACCTGCTGTGGTGATTCATGGGTTGCTCAGACCCACCTGTATGCCACAAGCAGTCCCTTCTCAAAACCCAGATGGCTGTGGATGTCCAGCAGTGTTTTGGCTGTTGCTTCAGCCAGTGCATGGGTCAGCCATGGATCAGATATTGCCATGATTAAAGACAATTACAACTGAAGAGGATGATTCCATTAACCATCAGGTCACGCTGGAGCCGTGAAGCACCAGCATCCTTGAGTGCATGGGCAGAGATGCTCACTTGGGAACAGATCAGGATCAAGCGTCCTATCCTGTCATCCCCATATGGCATATTAATGATGGGAACACTTAGAATCATTAATGCTATCTGATGTCTCCCAGGATTTAGGGATGACAATGGGACAGGCATTTTTGGACATGTTTGCAAAAACCTCTAATGCAAAAGTACCTACTTGGGTTCCTATCACAGCATGTGTGATGGTGCCAGGATCTGAAGGCCATTTTCCAAGTGGAGAAGGCAATACACTGTGATTTTTATGGCGGTGATTTATTTCAATGCAAGGACAAAAACTGCTCCCATAACTCAAAAAGAAATTGCAAAGAGGGAAAAACGAGGCATGGGTTTTTATGCACACAAAATGGAAAGAAATAAAAAATGCTCTGTTTTCAGAGTCATGTTCCAAGAGAGTGGGTTGATTATTTTCAAGTTTTTATGGGGTTTGGGTTTTGGATTCTGTTCACTAAAAGTACACAAATGCTTCTGAGAAGGACATTTTTTCCCCATCAAAAAAAAAATTCTAAATTAAAAATTTAGATGAGTTGCAGATGCAAGCAAGAAAATGGATGGGAGATGACAACAGGCCAAAGCCAGACTGGCTCCTTTCCCTGCTCCAGCCTGGGCATCTCTTGCTCCACATCAGCTATCGCTCCAGACTGAAGTGGACACATCCCCTTAAAAACTTCCATCATCCTCACTTGTACTACCCAGCAACACAGATATCACTGCTAAGGCTTTTCAGGACACTAAGACAGGACTACAAGGCTGAATCTAATCCAAATGGGTTCCCCCAAGCATCTTTTGAAGGTGCTTGCAGAAGACGGTTTGCCTTTTCCCTGCATGGAGCTACAAGTAAGTCTGGTTAGCTTTTCCCTGCTTTTTAAAGGATCATATATAGTAATGAATACAATACTTAGCAAGCCACAAGACCTCCTGCTAAGAGGGGATCTACTGGCTGGGCTATTAAAATAAATGAGAAGTCACCATTGGTCTCAGCATGAGCAGGATTTGCCCAGATCTGAATGACATGAAGAAAAATGGAAAGAAAATACAGTCATGTATATAAAAGCAAGGCTGCTTAAACAGTGATTTTCCCGGTGATGCCTTTTCAGTCCTCTACCTGCTAACACTGTTTTTCTTTTCTTACAGGATGAGCACAGATCGAGGCAATTTGCATCAAACTCCTTCCCCAAACCTGACACTGGCAATTATTCCAAATTAGAAGGTTTGACAGTAGCCTGAAGAAGTGGCACTTAACTCCACTATAGCATTATGTCTTTTTTCTGCTTCCTTAATCCCCTTCCTAAAAGCAGAAAAATGATACGGCACTCTAGGTTGAAATGTGTGACTGAGAATATAATGCTGAAAATAAAAACATAGCTGTCAATATAATTTTACTCTGCTTGCAAACACGACTACAATTATGCATACTTCGACTTTTCTAATGGTCCCTTCAGTCCTCTGCACTCAGATTCTTTCATGTCTCTGATCAACTCCTGCCCATGGACTGTACAGAGGATGGAGATGCTGAGATCTGCAGGCAGACCAAGATGCCTGGGAAATTTTAGCTAAGCTGGTACCTTACAGAGCATCATAAAAGATTTTGCACCAGATGTCAGCTCTCAGTCTCTGCTCAGAATGAGAACAGTGTTCAAAACACCCCTGGGCATCCCTGGGGAGGAAAGGCCAAGAGATGCTCCAGATGGGGCAGTGCCAGCTGAACCAGCGGGCACAGAGTGTGGTGTCCCTCCCTTTCCCCATGAATTTGTCTATGGACAGTGATCTGGGCAGCTTTGGGAACAGGCAGATGTCCCCAAGTGGGTGTTCTGCTTGAACCCAGCTCCCAAAATGAAGCTGATAGGACCCCCCACCTGGCAGCAAGGCCCCATCCTCCCCATGGTGGCATGTCCTGAGAAGGGGTGGGATTGCTCCACCATTTCCAGGGCCTTCAAGGCAATGGCTCATTCCAGCACCCCCAGCTTTTCTGCTAGAGCAGCACAATACTGGGGTACTATTACAGCAGCAAATTGGCCCATTAAGCCTTAGGAATAATGACTGCTGTTGGTGATTACCCCTAATCCACTAATGAGCTATTGTTTGCTTCCAGCATTAAGTGTAAGCTTAATGATCTGAAAAAAAAAAAAAAAAAAAAAAAAAAAAAAAA
>NDXB01017373.1:3888-21570 GCA_002631895.1 Agapornis roseicollis | reverse complement strand
AAAATAAAAAAAAAAAAAAAAAAAAAAAAAAAAAAAAAAGCAAAATAGACTTGTCCCAAAACTGCTAAACCAACTTAATTGAACAGATGCTTGCTTAGCACCTGCGTTGTCATGCTGATTCATAGAGAACTGTTTTAATTGCAAGATGATCCTCAGTGGATCGTGTTTCCCTCACCTTAGGGTAGGTTGAGTAGTCAGAAAGGAGGAATTGATTAATTTGGTGGCATTGCTAATGGTTTAGTGCGTGCAGCACGGCTTTTCATCTACGCTGACCAATACATGCATGATAAGGACCAAAAGCACTGGAAAAAACTCTGTAGCAATAATAGGAGAGCATTAAACTCCCCTAATAGGAACTGCAAAATTGAAACCAAGTGTGGTACAATTTCATTTCTGCCCTGTATGAATTATATACTTATTAAGCAAAAGAAATGTTAAATGAAATGTATAAATTATGAGAACAGCACTTGTGTAAAACAAAGTTTTGCTTTGTAAACTTTCGAATGCCAGGATTGATGAGTTTCATGACTTGCCCAAGATCTTGCAAATTTGGCCAGGCTTGCTATTTTTGCCAGATTTAGTCAGTGAATTTATTACTTACACAGCAAAATCAGTGCAGTTCATTACCAACATAAGAACTGCAAACATGTTATGAATTAGGTGAAAACAGCTTTCCCTAGAAAGATGAGGCATTTACACTGTTAAAACATAACCTTTTCTTGTGGAAAACTTCAACAAATTCAAGGTCAGGCTTCAATACTCCTTGTTTCCCCCAAACTGCTAGAAATTTCTTTATCAGATCAGGAAAGAGGTTACTTTGCTCCCCCTCCCCTAATTTATATACATCAAAACTGAACACTGTAGTTTTCCTCCAGGTACTGTGCTATTGTAGATAACACTCTTGAATAAAACACTTGTGTTTTTATCTGTAGCAGTGAAAGATGGTGAAACATAAGGAAGAATTAAAATCAGGCTAAAAATACCAGGTTTTATACCTTTAAAGAGTACCGAAGAAAATCCAGGCAGACAGTGCCAAGGTGTCCCTTGAAGTCATCTTTGCACCTTCTTTGTCACCTGCATCAGCCTTTGCATCGCTTGTCCTGCCCTGACATATCTCCCATGGTGGGGTTTGCATGCACTGCTGCCATGTATACATGTAAGAGACATTCTGCTTCTTTAACTACTATTCCTACTGCTTGAAATATATTGTTTTGTGCTTAGTATTAAGAATAAGTGAATTTTATGTGCAAGATAACTCAAAGAACTGCTGTGGGTGAGCTTAAAATACTTTTTGGGGATATTGCAGGCCCATTTCCTCAACCTGATACAGCGCTGTGTTTCTTAATAAGCATGAAATAAGTTCTATGTACATGCTTTCCTCTTCACCATGGGTTTGGAAACACATAACAGCCATTAGAATCTTTCTGAGCATCCTAGAGAGAATACTTAGGTTACATAGTCAAACAATAATTCATATTCTTCAGAGCCAGGCAGGCAGGCACACGATTTGAGTCTTGTCCCAGTAATGTCCCAGGTTTTTTCCATTTCTCTCCTCAGTTTTGGCAGTTAAACATCTAAATGTCTGCAATTTCCAGCTTTGATTCTGCCAGCATTTTTCCTTTTCCTTATCCTGGAGGAGTGGGAATGTTTCTTCTGGAAAAGCCAGATGAAGAAAACCCCTGAGAACAGCAGGAGCAGCAGTTTCCCACTCATCTTGATGCCTTCACTGGAACCAGCATCTCTTTGATTCCAGCGCAAACTCTCTTGGGATGATGTCTTCAAAGGCCATGTCCTCAGCAGGTGTTCAGGGCATCACACCAGAAAAATCAGCTAAAACCCAGCATAGAGATGACAGTAGTGAGCCCAGGAGCTGAAGGGTAATAACGCTTCTGGGAATTTTGGGCTGAATTGGCAATACCTGTGGAAATCACCATGCTGCTTCTGCCACAGCAGCCCCCCAAACCTCCTCTGTGTTCTCAGAGGTGGGAAAAGGGACTCACACCTTGAACACGTGCTTTTTGCTCTCAAACGTTAAGCCTTCAGCCCCAGCCAAAGGATATACCCGATGCCAGTGCTCAGCATCTCCCCCTGCAGTTGTGCTTGGTGTGAAAACCAGCTCAAGCCCCTAAATCCATAGCTCATTGTCTACCTTTACTCGAAGAAGCTCTAAAAAATACCCATTGCCACAAGCATCAAAATCTGAGTTGTTCAAATCCAAATCCCTCCATATTCTGTTATATTTCTGATTTCTCAGTGAATGAATCAGAACAACATAGTAACATCACAAGCCCTTCCCTCCCCTCCGCCCCCCCCTTCCCTATTCAGGTGCATGTCATCAAATCAGACCAGGAGGAAGAATTTTGGGAGCCGCTGTTGTCATCTTTCAATCAGAAGTTAACAAAGAGAAATTGCTCCTGGCAGAAATGCAAGGCTAGATATAAGATGTGCTCAGCTCAGTACCCAGCTCATTACTTTGAATACACATTAGAAATTGCTTACAGAGGATGTTAAACTCATTGCTAATATGAAATAGGAAAAATCCTCCTGTTTGCCATTTGGGAACTGACTCTTCGACACCACCACACAGCCGGGAACTGCTCTATCAGCTGTGCATTCTACCTTCTTTTTCAGATTCATTTAGGGAGCCTGGAGCTGATTCCTATAGCAATAATAATTGTTGTTAAACTGAACAGTTTAGATACATGTGAAATGTGGGGCTTTGGTGTAGCAGGGGGTGAAAGACAAACAGTTGAAGTTGTGGTCCTGTCATCTCCGTTATCCCCAGAACCAGGCACAGAAAGGGCTTTGCTTGAAGGAAGGTGAGAGGCAGAGCTGCTCCCCACAAACATCACTTCTGTGAGCTTTTCAACCCTCAGCTCTCACCTCTCCCTGCCCCGCGGCAGGCATCCCAGCACTGCTCCCATGCGTAAACCTGACATCAGGCTTCAGAGGGCTCAGAATTTAACTGAAAACACCAATTTACACATCCCTCTTCCTCGAATTCCTTCCCAATCCCCAGTTAAGTGCTAAATATTGGGGGGTTCAGAATTTCACCCAAACATTATTGATGTATCAAACATTTTGATGCCAAATGTACCCTATGATTGTGGAACCCCCTCTTCTCATTAGAACATTCCATACTGCAATAAATCTGTCTCATAGAGGCTAATTTATGTTTAAGCAAATGATGTTCATTTTTCTTTATGTGTATATAAATGTTTAGATTGCAACATTCTCCCCTCTCTGGAGATTCTGCATCTACATTCACAGGAACAGCAATCTCACTAACATGTTTTCATGGATACTACTTCCACTGTGCCTTGCTTACCAGGCCAGCAGGCTCTTCAGCCATTGCTGAACACTTTCTGGATCATACATCACTATAACAGAAACAAAGGTTACATTTATGGAGTTTGCAAAGCAAAGGTACACGTCTTCACCCAGCTGCCTAGAAAGGCCATTGTGTCCTATAGAAATGGGGAGAAAGAAGGCAGAATGTAAGTGGTGGCCCAGGATTTTAGAGGAAAACACAGTATTTTCTTCATCAGGTTCATGCAGTCTGTTAAATTTTGCACTAATCTATTAAAGGCTATTACTTCTGGTTATAACAGAGTGCACTAGATTGATTTTAGATGTGGACTAATATGGCTACACTCTTGGTATCCCAAGGCAGAGCTAACACTGTGGAAGATATTCTTTGTGGGATGATATGGAGCCTTTTAATAAGACTGTTCCTATTCATAAAGGCACATTTTTTCATGCATACTCATTACTATACTCACTTTGTTCCAGTCTCACATCCCCCAAACTGTAGGTCTCTTCTGGAGCCTGTTATATGCAGCTATTGATACGTTGAGCCTTTGTTCCACACAGCAAGAAAGCAGTTGGGCTTTGCCATGAATCAGGCCAGCCATTCCACACATGACTCTTTTGGTACTAACAAAGAGGTTGTTTTCTCAGACAACAGATCACAACCTCATTTTCCTTTTTTCAAGAGGTTTCCCAGCTAATAATACTGAACTAGGAACAGAAAATTGTGTGGGATTATCAAGGATTTTTAATTCATCAATTTGGATACATTTTATGTGCGGAATCACCACGTGTTCAAGCCAAGGCTGAGCTAGAACCACACAAATATTACACACCGCCTTGTTAATGCCAGCAAAGCCCTTTTTATTGCATAATTCTGCAGCCTGTCTGTAGTTTTTATTTCATTAATTTTCATCCTGATAATTGGAAGCAGCTTCTCTCCTTGCTTTTTTAAGGTTTAATGAGCTACATAACTTCATGCCTCCCACCGAGGGGCTGTAGGTCACTTTGCACTCTGGAGAACTGCAACACCTTCCCCTACTTCTCTTTTTCTCTCCAGCAATAGAAGACAATGGTTATTGTCTTGTGGCAGAGGTGTATGTGCATTTGTGTATGTATCAGACATGCAGGTATGATCTTCTCTGCACAGAAACACAGATTCCTGAGACAGAAAAGATTTCTCTTAGCAATGGTGGTGGGACATGATCCCGCAACAGTGCTGGAAGACCTGGGATTGCTTTGAGAGACTGAATAGTTAAACATGAACACTAATAATACAAGATAAGAAAAGACAAGAGGAACCATGAAGTACATGGCTTAGGGTTACCAGGGGATGCTCCCTGTCCCTGTGTACATAACAAGCCTCCTCAAACTCCCTCCTCAACCCTTCCTCTTCTCCAAGTGCTAAAATCTCCAGGCAGCCTGGAGATGCTGGGAACTTTCAAGTCAAGTCTACAGTCATAAAGGAAACAGAATTAAGAGCTGGCAGTCGTGCCCCTTTGGCTGGATGCTAACTCGATAATGACTTACTCTGCACACACTGGGTGAGTTATTACAGTCACTCTTGGAAGAATCTAAAGGAAGAAGAAATTTGTCTTAAATCTCCAGATACATACCTTGCACTGCTTCAAGTTCCAGTGCCAAGAACTAGGAAACTGCATTTTTTAACCACCTTTGATGCAACTTCTACTCACCATGATTCTCTAACTATTGCAAGGCCTTTATCATTGTTTACAAAGAAAGTTGAAGACTGGTTGGTCCAGAAAATTCTGGGAACAGAAACATCATTTTTTAGGTAAGGAGAGTTTCTGTATATGGAAAACCACAATACTGGGTCTCTTACAGCTTCTAGAGATAATGATCAACCAACCTGGATTTTACATGGGCCATCTTACAGAGTAGGTTGCCCAAAATACCCCAGATAGTCTGTCAGCTAAGTAGGATGCTGTTTCTCCACAGTCCTTAGAGAATCAAAAGAGAAAGATGGCTACTAGTTTGACCAACACAAACCAGAGCTATCAAAACACTAGGTGCACATGTAGAGGCTGGCAATTGCACCATCTGAAATGCAATTACCTTGAAAACCTTCTTCCAAGATGTTTTTTTCCTAGCAATCCCAAAACTCCAGAGATAAATGGAGATACTAACAAAATAAATCACACAAGCCCTCATATTCAGGTATGTAAGAAGGCATCCTAAGTTGTTCTGGTTTGCTCAGCTTGTCTTTAATGTGTTTACAATGCAAATTACAAAGCAGTCATAGCTTTGCTAGCTTTTAAGGGTGAAATACTCTGTACAAGGGAAAGACCATTCACACCAGGAGTCTCACTCCTAAAAAAGCACGTTTATGAAGCAAAGTGCTAAGTGACCTAGAAAAGCACACAACAAACAAGAGTCCTGTCTATACAGGAGCTTTGAATTGTACTCTGGCCCATAGCTGTGTATGGATCACATTGAATAGGAAGCTATTTACTTATTTCGGTACATAATTCCACCTAAGATGAGTCAACACCCAGTGTAAATAGGAGCTTTATTGCCATTTGTCACCTGAAAGAACTGCCTCAAAAACTGTCAGCTGAATCTGGAAGGCAAATGGTGCCCTGCACATGGAAATGAAAGCCCCTGTGTTTTCTGCCTACTTGGCTCATATAGAGTTGTCATCTTTTTACATCAAGCTTAAAATTGATCTGCCCTCGGGGCACTTTCTGCTCCACATTGTGGGGGGTCTCATTGCACAAGCCTGTTGGTGCCATGAGCACTGCAGCCAGATGTGTCGCTGTGGCTGATATGGCTCAAATGTGCTTGGCTTGAGAGTGCTTTCAAAGCACGTCTTCCCCCTCTGCCTCCTGTCCTCCGCACACTTCCCTCCCATGAGCTGTTTCTGGACATGAGATAGGGATGATTCTGGCTGGAGACCTGAGCACATCCCAGAAATCCATGGAGGTTATAAGGTGGATTCTTGTCTAAGAGACCTACTAGGTGATGTGCGACATCCCTCCCCAGTCACACAGATGTTGAATTTGAGGGTTCTCTGTTGCCACCCTGTTGTCACCAGCTGGTCCCAGGGAGCCACTTGAAGCAGCAAGGCATGTACAAGGAAGTGATGCCACAGGTTTATCCCCCTGTATTTGACTTAAAATTCTAACCCATTGTTGGAAATGATCATCAGAAGAGGACACCCAGTTAAGCTTTTATGATATCTGTAGGAAAATGAATATGATAAAGCGGTAGAATGACTTCAATAATTCACTGGAATAGGAGAAGCTGCATATTTGCAACTGCATCATGGAATAAACAGTAGCTACGTTTGAGGAGTCTCCACACCCTTGTTTAATTTAGTTTTGATATTTATTAAAAAAAAAAAATAATAAAATCCTAACCCACAAGCTCAGTGCTTTTGGATTAATAACAAATACTTGTCAGCGAACAGTACATTAGCTGGCTCTTGGCAGTTCATCAAAACACATCATGGAATTGAGCTGCTCATGTTTACAAAGAAAGGGAAGGGCAGGACATGCTGTATAACGGGTAGAAACTCATTCTCCAACCCATACAAATGGGCTAAAAGGCTCAGAGAAACTATTGCGTGAATAGGAAAGAGGAAATATTTTCTCAGTTAGTCAAAATGTTTTATGGGCTGTGATTAATGAGACATCCACCCGCTTATTTGTGTTAACAATAGCAGCATCCATCAAGCAGCATGCAGGTTTCTAATTCAGGCTACTGGAGCAGGCTGCTCCAAAGCCATCTCCTCCCAATGAAGTTGTGTCACAAGGGAGGGACCTGGCCCGTTTGCAAATGAAAAAATAGGTTGAAACCACCCTCATAGAGAGATGCACAGGTTGTTACTAAAGACAATCAGTCCATAGGACTTCCTACCAGTTGTATTATTCATCTGCAGGGTTGAACCACGCTGTGCCGGACAAGCAGGATCTACCTATGGCCATCATCCCACCCATCCCCAGTCTGTGTGCTGAAACCACATCACCAGTGCAGAGACACCTCCGAAATAGGAACCACAGCATCCATGATGTCCTGGAGCTCCCAGGGCTAGGCAGGGACTGGGTGTGTTTTGTTGGATGACAGCATTCAATTCCATTGCCTAAATTTCTCATACATCTGCTGGGGATGTAGACCTGCCTGACTCATCTATGTTGGAAACACAGCTTCTAAAGTTACCAGCTGCCCGGTGGTTTGGGTATATGAGAGAGAGCCAAGACCCCAGCCCTAACACCAGCTCCTGCCTGGCCTTGGGCAAGTTTTGCAGTCTTTCCTCATCCATTTTCTGTCCTAATAGTATTTGCTTACCTATCTCATAAGTACAGAGTTCGTTGGTTTATATTGTAGAACCCTTTGAAGTGGTAAATCTCTGTGAAAATGTCAAGTGTCACTATTGTTTTATACTTGGTTGGTATTTCGGATTGAATGAGAGCCTTAGTGCATGTAAATTGAATGCATATTAGGGAGATTTAATTTTAAAACATCAGCCAGTTATTGTAGCCTGAAACATCTTGCTCAACTTAAGATAACTATATACTTAAAGCAGAAAAAACTGTCAGAAGCCAAAGATGAAAGAGGTTAGAATAACATCATTCAACGCAAAGGTGAGGAGGCAAACACGGGTAACCCTGAAGATCAGGCGTCTAGCGAGTTGGGAAAGCTTCCTCATAGTGAGTCAAATGTTTTATTAGCTTTACCCAGCAATAACAGCCCAGTGCACGGGTCTGTGCCATTAATCTGTGCACACAAAAACCACAGAGCAGGGCAGGAGGAGAGGTGCTGGGGGTGTTGCCCTGAGGCGGGGAGGGCAGTTCTGCAGGAAACCTGCATTCCTGGAAAGGCAGGTTGGGCTGGGACATGCCTGTGCTGTTGCTGTGCCCACTTCTTGGGACCCCAAACGTTTGTTAAACATCTTTCCTTTGGTAAGTGATGGGGGAGTTTTGCTTTTGGTTATTGCCATGCATGTGTGGTGGTGATGGGAAATAGAAATACTGCAGGAAAACTGTATGTAGCCATAATTTTACTGCCAAAACAGGGAGAAGACATGGAGTGGCTTGCAGCATTTCAACTTGCTCTTGAAATCTAAATAGCTTGTGGATAATGCTCCTCCCATCAGGTCTCTGAATATTATTGTTACTTTTTCCTTCCTGAATTGGTACCTCAAAGAGTGTTACTGGGGTTTATATTTATGTTATATTTAAGAGTGAGGTATTTGTGTTGTCCAGGAAGCTACAGTGGCATTTGGAGGGGAGAAGAGCTCTATCTTCTGTTGCATCTAATCTAGACCAAAACTCCAGTTTCACAGTTATTTCTTTATTTCTGTTTTTCATTTTCTACTGGCTTGAAAATTAATAAATCTTTATATAACAATTTATAGCATACCACCTGAACTGGAATTTAGGGCACCATGAAATGTCCATCTTGCCCTATTCAAATAGCTGGTGTCCAGATACTTCTTGTCAAGGTCTTCTCACCACAGGAGCAAGCTTGCTCTTGCCCTTTCCATCCTACAGTATGCTTGTCTAGAGAGAGACATGGTTTGAATAGCAACAGCAAAGGATTCAGCAGAGGCTCTGAACATTGAGTGATGTGCAAGGTTATGATTTTATATGATAATTTGGCTCCCTTTAAGCACCAAAGGGGAAAATTCCCTCTGAAAACATTTTTTCCTTATTCATTATCCAGCCAAAACAAAACCCGCAGTGCCCTTTGCCAGAACAAAGCTTACAGTGAGCAGGCATCTAAAGTAAACCCCTGGAAGGAAGTGGGAGGGCAGAGGGAAAAGCAGGACCAGCTTAGAGGGATGCAAGAGGGAGATCTGGACTGTGATTAAACTGAAGCATGCAGCTTATTTCTGCTGCTCTCCAGAACTGTCCTCCACCTCTCCTGCATGTGGAGGCTTTAAAGCACAACTTCTGGGTTCTATGACCAGTCTTTCAGGTATGGGACAGCTTCTCTGCAAGCAGCGTTGTGGTATTTCAAAGTGACGGAGCTGTTGGAGGAGCAAGTCAATGCACGAGCATCTTTACAGAAAGCTCTCCCCCGCCTTTGGCTCGCATCCTGTGGAATGGATTTTCAAGCAGTAGCTTTTATTCCACTCCCTCCCCGCTCTGACTTGTGTCTTAAAGAGTTTTCTCCTTTGGTCTCCTTTCTGTTAGCAGGCATGGCTGAGCCATGGCTTTGGGTGCACAGCAACAGTTTTGATCTAGAATTCAAACACAGGGTACTTTTCTGGGAGGCATTCTTGCTGCAAAGAGCGAAGGGAAATAACTGAACCTTCATTATTCTGAACCATAGGATCTGGCAAATAGATTTAATCCCTGTTCTTCGATGCACCTCTCCAAAGTGGGTTGGCTGCAAAGCAATTGCATTTCTTGATGTAAATCCGGACTTCACCTTTGGTTCCAGTCCAAAGCGATGCCAAGTTGGGTTGGCATTTTGCAAGGGAATTATAAGGACAGAAGAAAATGCTGAAGCTTAAATCCCCTTATCTCTGGGAAATTACATTGGCGGGTGGCTTGTATGGGCTGTTGTGCAGGAAAAATGACAGTCCTTGATTTTTCTGGCTTTGGCAGGAAAATACATCCTGAATTTGAAAAACCTCCCTACCAAAGGGTGGTTGTTTTTTTGTAAATGAACATGTTCATGCAAAAACAATTGCAATTTGATGAAACCGAATTTTCCAGCCACCCCTCAAACCCTTATTTTATTGGATAGTTTCCACCTGTGCTTTGCGTTTGGGATTAAGGCAGGGTTTCTCCTCTCTGCCTTTGTAATCCAGGGAGTCAGTCAACAACTGAAGACAAATTTGCAGAGCAATTCTCAGCTGACCTGCAAGCAGTTTTCATTTCAAATTCCATCAACTCCTGGCAATGCTCCTCTGCCTAGCAAGGAAAACCAGGATTGTTTGGACCAGCAGTTCCACAAGTGGGCAGCTGCAAGGCTGCAAAAGGAACAAAGATAGAAGGGGGCACATTTACAGCTGCTTAAGAGCATTGGCATTTAGGAGAAAGAGGATAAATGGATGTCACCAGCAAAGAAAGAATCACCATGGAAAGATGTATAGGTTTTATCCAACAGTTGCAAAAATGAATAGTTACAAACCATGCCTTTTACTGGGGTTTTGTTCCATGGGGGCATTTAGCACTTGACTTTACTAATGAGATTGTGACAAGGGTTTTCAACTTATCTACAAAGCAAGATTTCTCTAAAATATGCAAAAAAGAGGGAGCGGGCAAAAAGAGACAGTTTTTATTCTCACTCTGATTATCTGGGAAAAAAGAGCCCTATTTTCTTGTTGAACCAGAAGCAGGGATTTCAATTCTTTGAAGTCAGTAACGTTCAACAGGAAGTTAGATGCAAATGAAAAAAGTCTGATTAAAGTGGAAAAAGTTATTGCCTTCTGCTTGCAGAAGGGCCAGCGTAGGTCTATAAACAGGTACAATTTTTGCTGAGAACAGAAAGATGGTGGAAAAAAAAGCTGTACTGAGCTTTTAAATGATAATTAATAATGCACAGCAAAGCCATGCAAGGAGGTAGTCTTTAGCCAGACCACTTAATACTCACTAAAACCCTCCCTGCCACCAGTTTGGTTTAACCTCACTGTAGCATTGGTAACAGCTCTGACCTCAGCACTTTTTCTGATGACAAATTATTACTTCCATTGTCTTGAAATCAATTCCTGTATATGCTTTTCACCCAGACATTCCAGCTTTATCTTTGTATGACAGTGCATCACCTCCAAAGACAGGAATGAGATGGGATGCCCACGCTCCAGGCATATGTCATATAAACACAACAGTCACTTCTGCTTGTTTTCATAAAAACATGAATTGACACTTTTGCTGCTCATTCAATGTTCTGTATTTAAGGAAGCATTCTCAGTTACAGAATTTGGCTGTCAGCCCTTTTCTGAATAAAAGACAAATATGTTTTTATCACTGTTGAAGTGTTAAGTTGTTAAGTTCCTTAATATTTCCTCTTGCTCAATGAGATTTCATCTGAAATGTCACAGTATTTGCAACTCAGAAGATAAGCACTTTCCAAAAGCAGCTCTGCACTGGGACTACCAAAGCTAAGCAGGGTCTGGCTCAATGGTTTGGGCAAAGGAGCAGCACCCACAGCTTCTCCTGAGCTGTAGGACTGGATCTGGACTCATTTCGTTCAAGGATAAAACACTTCAGATCTGCCTCTTTTTTGTAGTCTGTAAAACCCAGGTTATATTTGCTTGTACCAAACTCACAACACAAGTGATAGAAAGAAGAAATAAAGTGAGGAAGGAATATAAACACCTCAAATACTTTGAGGAAAACTGTGATTACTGAAAAGGAGGACACCGTAAAGCTGGGTGGAGGAGCCAGACCAGAGCCATATAAATCTTTATGTTTTGGGGCTCCATTTGCATTGAAATCAGTGTGGGCAGTTTCTCCAGCCTGAGAAACACTGCTGTTGATCTAATGAACCACACACAGGGAGGGGTTTCAGCTCACAGATGCACAAATGCAGACTGTGCTGTCTTTATCCTGAAAACCTCATCATCAGATGCTGCAGGGAAAAATTCCCAGTTCAGGAGTGAGGGAATTATTGTACAGGAATGCACGATGGCAGTCATCTGTCCATGCACATGACTCGGGGAAGGCTCGCCAGGGAAGGATCAGGAACACCCATTTGGGTGAGCAGATCCAGAACTCTCCATGACCTCATGAAATTAGATACATTCAAGGAATACTTTTCCCCAGCACCTGGAAATTCAGGTAAGCCAGATGTCTCCAAATTAATGGAGAACACTGGAAGTTCTCCCCAAAATCCTTTAGTGTGTAATCCCATATAGAAGTTGGGAATTGCCCTTTCAAATCTAAGTGTCACAGGCTATGTTCTGTTGGGGGAAGGAATGAGGTTGCCACTTGTGATTGCAAAATGGCATTTTCCAAGCTCATAATTGCTTTTTGCCTTCCCTGTTACCATCTTCTCCACCAACTTTTCTTCCACTTCCCTGGAGTCATGCTCCTCCCAGACCCTTCATTTTGCTTCTCATACAGTTTTGTTCGGCCCTGCAATAAAATTGCATCCTTTTAGATCACATAGCTGGGATATTTTGTGGGAGGAAAGGCTGAGGACAAGCATTTTGTTATCATTTTAGCAGGACATGGCAGTGACAACAAAGCAGGACAGCTGATACAAATCATCCATTTTATAAGTTTTAATACAGATAATACAAGGAAAAGAAACATGTAACAGGAACCAGATATCTCAGTGGGGCTGCTACACACCATCCATGGTGATTTCAGGTCCTTCAAACATTTCACATATTCCTCATTATGTTTAAGGGGGAGTCTGGGTGGAAGCAGGGCTTCATATCCATTTGAAGGGCAGTTGGCTGTTAGCAGAACAGTTTGGGGGAAAGAAACTGGCATCTCCTGGTTGGAAGATGGGGAAGGATTGGGCTTTTGTGGGGTATTCATTCCTGGCATAGCAGGACAGGAGATTCAGGGTGGTAATGGTAAAAATCAGCCACTGCTCCTGAGCTGCGTTGTCAATGGTCTGGTGTGATTGCTGTGTTCTCATGAGACAACAAACCAGTTTCAAACTGGAATGCAAACCTGGGGCTGAGTCTGGTTGGCATTTCAGCCACCTCTGAATATTGACCTGTGTTAAGGGATACCTGCAACTTGTCTTGCATTTGGGAAGGGAGTAAATAAGGGAGATCAACAGATATCTCTTTGTTAGCACATACCCCTGGATTGTCCCAGGATACAGTGAAGCTGCTTTCCCCAGCTTTCCTGGGCTGGACTGGAGGCATCAGAGAGCTCCCAGGAGACAACAAGTCCCCTGTACATGCAGGTGGGGCATCCACAGCCAGCCGAGGGCCGCCAATTTGTCGTGTCCCCACAAAGCTCCAGGCACACAAAGAGTTCTCACACACGGAGGACAAATGTCCTTACACACCCTCTGTTAAAGGGAGCTGTTTGAAACACCACTGTGAAGCATTTGTTTTCTTTTAAACTTGTTTTTCTTCCTTCCAAAGGTCACCTTAAGTGGGTCCCAGGTTCATTTCTCCAGGTTGTTTTTGAGCCAGTATTGACTGATTGCCAAATCTCAGCCCTGCTGATTGCTGGTTTATAGCACGCTGATAAAGCTGGCTTAAGCCATTTGTGCTTCCCCACCCCAAAAATGTCCCCTATCATTCCTGACCTTCTCCATCTGCCATCTCCAATGTCCCATTCCAGCTCACTGCCCATATCCACTCTATCCCTGGCTCTCCATGCAGTGATGTCCCCAGCTGAGCACAACACGATGATGCAGGATGAAGGTGGCTCTCCTCCCCATCATGGGTGCCATCACCACCACAGCCATGCAGCAGACACCAGGCTGGAGGTGGCACCCACTACTTCCCCACAGAGCAGCTCTTATCCACCAACAGCTCTTGGAGCAAATATTTCACTAAACAACAATTTCCAAGGAGGGGAAATAGATTAAAAGGGTAAGGAAATCCTGCAGGCTGTGTTTCTGCATTTTTTAGGTGAAACATGTTCATGTTTCCTTTTATTATTATTAGTAGTAGTAGCATTACTACTATTATTATTATTTATTGTTAGCCATATTTTTTAACTATTGCAGATGGTTTTAAAATGAACTAAATAAAAATTCAGTTTCATCTCAATCAGGGCAAGTTATTCGGAATCAGTGAAAACTGAATCTCTGAGAGGGATGGTGTTTATTTCCCTTGAAAATTAAAAGCTTTCTGTTTCTGGGCAGTCTAAGTTATATTTGGTTTGCCACTGAAGAAAATAAAAGCAATTTGTTTCTTTTCCAAGGAAAACATATGATTTTCCTCATTCTGAAGACAAAATATGTTTAATTTGTGCTCTTTTCCCTCTTCGTTTTAGGAAAACAAAGCCAGGGCTTTGGGTGGTTCAGTTAAACGTCCTGGGGAAGATGCGTTACTGCCCCAAAAGATTAAATGGGATATTATGAAGACATCGTCTTTCAAGTGAGATATAAAGCCACAGTGCAAGCTAATTGTTGGCAGAGGGATTTTGTGCTAGTCTTTTTGCAGCAGCTGGGGTATCAGTCAGAGGTTTGTAGCCAAATTTCATCTCCATTCTACCCACAGAGATTTCAGGCTATGTACATAAAGAAATGCTTCATTTTCTATAGTGTTGTTTCACGTGGCGTCAGCTGCCAGCAGCTGCTGGCCCTGATTTTTGTCCGTGCTCTATATTTTTATGTAGTCATTTTGTTGAGTTTATGAAAAGATTTGGGGCAAAATCCTGGCCCAAGTGAGATCACTGCTGAAGTTTCCATGGGCTTCACTAAAGGCAGGGTTTGTCTCAGAGGGCTGAAGCAGAAGGATGCAAAGCTATTACTAGTGGGAGAAAACTGACCGGTGATTTCCTCACCCGGCATCGACATTTTCTGCTCTGAGCACATTGCAGTGTTCTCACTATTTATTCATAATTCACAGCTATTTGGCAGCTTCGTTTGGGCACTTCTTGCAGGGATTTGAGAGCAAAAGCCATTTTGGTTCATTTCATTAAGCACCTCAATTCAGGGATTTACTTCTAATCCTCGAACGAAAATATCTCTGGGAGCAGAGTTTCTCCTGCGATGTTTGTGTTCATAAATTGATGAAAACCATCACTTGCCAGGAATATCCACTATTATTTACTTACATTTTTCTGTTTCCACAGACTTTTTAGCAGTGCTTCCATCCCTCGCAGCCTGCCTGGGACTGGCCACAGGAGGGATTCAAACGACACATTCAGTTCAAAATCAGAAAGGAGTTGCTCAAGCCTAAATAAAAGCATGAATCCTGCAACTTAGGGAGGGAGAAGAGTTATTTGCTTGTTAAGGTGATTGTAGTAATTATTATTGAACAACACTTACTCTCCATTAACATGTATAAACATCAGCCATGGGTAAGAAAGAGATGCTTGAATAATGTGGGGTGGTTTGGGGCTTACCCCGAGGTAGGTAATAGAGCAACATGGTATTTCTCATCGCACAGAGTTTAAATCGGGGGATGCTCAGCCAGATTCCCCACCAAACCTGGGCTTTCCCCAGCGCTGCTTCGCCTCTCGTGAAACGAAAAAGGGAAAATGCCCCCTTTGTCCACCAGGTGGCACGGGAATCCCCTCTGGAAACAGCCTGGAATATTAATGCCGCTAATACCTTTGTCGCAGGGATGGAGGCTCCCACCAGCGTCCACGGGCGAAAACCGCCTGTCCTGGGAGACGTGGTTTTGGACATGTGAGTTTGGGACATTCGTGCCTGTCCTTTCCAGGCTGTGGCTGAGCATTGTGTACATGGGCTTGCAGAAAGGGTTTGCTTTGGATGCGGTGGTGGTGGAGGCTTTGGAGGTCTCCACCACTCTTCAGGGCACAGTCAGAATGTCAGGGGCAAGGAAGGATGCCATGGACCCATAGAAGAGGGATGCAAAGGTAGGGAACGGTGATGGGATACAGAAATAGGGAACAGTAAAGGGGTGCAGAGATGGGGGCGGTGATGGCTGATTCACCATTTGTGGCCACACAGAGATGGAGCAATGTGCGAAATAAGGAAGAGCTGATACAAACAAAGCATTCATGGCTAAAGAAGAGGGAACTGTGAAATCTTCCTGGGCCATAAGGCACGGCTGTGGTTAAACTCGGCTACAGGGAGCAGCTAACAGAGAGGAGAAGGTTTCTGGGAAGAGCAGGAGGCTGCTGCCGGTAGCAAAATATGAATGCACAATCAAAGGCAGAGAAGGAGAAGGTGAGAGGGTTGACTTCCCTGGAAAGACGAGTAAGGACAGGGAAGAAAACATGCACATCCCAAGCTCAGTGTGGATCCAGCTGCAGCCAGCTGCTGGGCTGCCCAGGCTCAGCTCAGCTAGTCTCAGCTCTGCACCCCATGGCTGAGCATGGAAAGTTTTAGCAAGGAATCTTTGGTTATCTCAGTTAGAGGCATCTGAATATGAAAACAGTGCAGGGGCAGAGGGAGTGCATCAGTGAGGTGCAAAAGAGGCAAAAGTTCTGTTTTCTGTACAGACCAATGGGTAAAAAGGGAACTTGCCTGTCAGACTCGGAGCACTTTCTGGGTACTGAGAGCAGGACAGTCCATGGCTATCCCCTCCCATCCCATGAGCATCCCATGCCTGCATTGCAGGGCAGCTGGACCTTCATCCACAACTGATGCTCCAGCATGTACCCTGGCAGGTGCCAATGGTCAAGAAGAGCTTGAGAACAGCATTTTGAGAACATGTGGGGTCCCTCCAAGTAATTCCAGGAAATGGAGGAGGTGCCTGGAACGAAGGAAGAGCTTAGGAGAAGGCAGAAGCAGAGAGGCAGCAACCAGCCCGGGGATGGGCAGCAGCAGCAGCATGGGGGCAAAAAGCATTTGGGGTCAAAATATAAGCCTGATGTGCACAAAAGGAACTGGCCTGGCACATCGCTGGGGAAACATCAGTCCTGCATGTGCCACCCTCCTTAGGAGCATCTGAGCTTTAGGTCAGTGCCCATCTGCACAGGACATAGGATGCAGAAAAAAAACATCAACAGAGTAAACCAGTAGGAACCCAGCGAATTCAAAGCCATTTCTGCCATTGTATTGAGATATGTTTATATGTCAGTTCTTTATTAAATATAAGCAGTTTTCTTCTTGTATACATTTGTACATCTTCAGTGCAATCTGCTTTGCATCAGACATTGATATATTGGTGTAGTGTCTGAAATGTTAGCTCTTGGGGAGTATAAATAGCATACTGATATTAAATCTGCTTTCCAAAATAGTTACATTACAATAAATTTGAAGGACTTGAAGGTTTTTAATCACCTCTAGTCAGTTATTCAGGGATAAGCCAAAAAAGCAATCATTTCACTGACAAACCCCCCTGAAATAGGCACAACAGAAAATTCTTACACACAATAATTGCTTTCTCTACAAATATTTACGCTAAGGCTAAGGAAACAGTTTGGAATTTTACAAATATCTTTCTTTTTTCTTTTTCTTTTTTTTTTTTCTTTTTTTTTTTTCTTTTTTTTTTTTCTTTTTTTTTTTTCTTTTTTTTTTTTCTTTTTTTTTTTTCTTTTTTTTTTTTCTTTTTTTTTTTTTCCAGCACTTTAAATATTGATCCAAAGAAACCTCATTGAGCCTGTTCTCTTTTTCTTTTCCTTGCTTTTCCTTTTTTATCCATTTCAAGGAATCCTAAGTGATACAGCTCTGGGGGAGATGCTGCCAGGGATGAGGCGAGTCCAGCTCATGGTGCTTTTGCTGGACCCCAGCCATCAGCAGCAGCTCCCTCTATTGCTTTTGCCAGGATTCCAGTACTGTAAAAGCTTGAGATAACACTGGTTGTGGAGGGGCAGTGGAAGCTGGGGGGGGAAGGGGGGGGGG
>NDXB01017371.1:83444-103689 GCA_002631895.1 Agapornis roseicollis | reverse complement strand
AGATTTTGTTTTTTTTTTTTTGGGGGTTGTTTTTTTTTGTTTTTTTTTTTTTTTTTTTTTTACTTAATTAACACTCAATTTTTGTTCATACAAAATAAAGCTGCAAGCAGCAAAAATAAAAAGCCTTGGAATTTGAATCCATGCATCTGTTTGGTTTTTTTCTTAGAAAAAAAATAGTATCTTTTTTTCCAAGTGGATAATACCCTTAGGTACCCCAAAGTGTGTATCAGCCTCAGTAAATAAATTGAAATACAGAGAGCAAAAGCAGCCTCTCCTGAACCAGCAAGCATATTTTAAAATCTTGGTTGCAGAACTGCAGTTGGTACTGTATCTATGTCAGGGAATTTCACCTATGTAGATGATTTTAATAGATTAGAAATTAGCAGAAGTGAGAGATATGCTGATATATAATACAGAGTGAAAGTTGCAGAACTAACAGATGTGTAATATACAGTGACAGTTACAGAACTAACAGATGCTCCAGTGTGATATTAGTCACAACATGAAAGAATTATGTGGTGAGATATGAAAGAATTATGAACATGATCAGGTAGGATTTAATATGTACTTTAAAGCTTTTGACCAAATGATTGCAATGGCAGTACTATTGCTCATAGGGAGGTAGGAAATCTGTGGGACAAATAGTCTTTAAAATGGCTTTGTTTAAAATGGAAAGGCAAGTTTTAAACCAGGATACTCTTTGTTGTTCCTGGGGTGTTTTTTTGTTTGTTTTGTTTCAGTTGCGTGATTTAAAAAGAATTCAGTGTGCAAAACATCCCTGCCCAACCCCAAATCTGGGTTAGTTAAATATTTCTTTGGGTTAGTCAGTTCTATATTTTAAGTTTTCCTGTGGCACATCAAGTATTAAGGTACTTCTGTCTATTGTAAAAGGTCACAGCGGGCAGAAAATGAGTGCATTGATCAGATTTTTTCTTTTGGTTTTGATCACTGTTGCTTCAGTACTATAAACATTATTTCCTGCCTTTATTTATTTATTACCAACTTGCTTATACTGGAAAATAAACATGGTGGCTGTAAACACACGTGCAATTCCTGTCAAGTATATGAACCACCAGTATGAAAAAGCAGGGTAATCTTTCTTAGCCAGTTCTTGTACACTGCCTAGTGACTTAGTACCCACTGATAGAGTTAATCTTTCAGCATTGTTAGTTCATTTTAATAGTATGTGTGTGGGAATCTGGACATGCAAAGTGGTGCATATTTTATATCTGAATTTTTAGGTTATAGCAGATGGAATGAAATCCACTTTGTAAAGAATACAGTAACATAACCTAAAAATTATGTGCGTATATTGCCTTTTGAAGCATTGCTTTCATAAGCATGATCTATGTTAAAAACATATGTTACTTAAGGATACACATAACTATGGCATTCATTATGCCACATATCTGTTAGGTGTAAATTAATATCCCAGTTTTTAAAAATTGTGTATAGCATCAACTGGCAATCTCAAGAAATATTCAGAAGTGCGTGGGCAGCAGTTGAAAAAAACCAAAACCAACTATCCAAAACCAAACACCACTTTTTGTGGGTCTTGGTGTATGCCAGGTTCTTGATGCTAAAAGTCATGTTTTACCACCAGTCATAAAGTTGAAATTAATTGAAATGAAAACATAGTTGTGGTAGCATTGTGGACAATAGATCAAACATTTGGTAAATGTTACAGTATTTAGAAAAACTACAGTGATGCTTAGGTTGTAAAATCATTAAGCCTTCTCCCTCCTATTTCAGAGAAAATACTAATTTTGTTTTGGACTACTAGACACAGTTGCACTTGATGGCAGAGGTGTTCCTCATGTTGCTCTTAGATGCCTTGAAGAAATTCTAAACACTGCAGTGCTCTAGTCTGATCTTGGAATTTCCATGATATATAAAACCTCAACATTTTAGTTTAATTGCTGTTAATTTGCCTCAATTAGTGTATAGTGTGGTGGCATACTTAGCATTTTAGGAGATCTCTGTCTGCAGAGGCCTAATGAGCCTCTACTAATAGTTGTAAACTACTTTGTGGGTTCTTTGTCAGGTGATGCTTTAGACTCACAGAGTATCATGACAGTGTAACTTTCTGAGACTGAAGAATATGGCTTTTCTTACTGTATATTTTAGTGGAGAATGCAATGCACTTTGAAGAAAAAAATACGGTTCTACCCTGTAGTGTATGTTTTTGGGTTTTTTTTTTTGTACTTTTAAACTGTAATCTACCATGAAGTGCCTCATCCAAAGCTCACTGGAGCAACTTTCCATTGATTTTAACAACCTTTGGCTGGGACCCATGTTGAACAAAACTGATTTTTTATTTGTAGTCATGTCATCATTATCCCATGCCTATAAATCTGCCTTATGTAGTGGAAATGTGTATTTTATCGCCCTGAAATATTTTTGCTTTACTGCCTTAAAATACAACAGAAAATGAAATCCTGACTGCATGGGTAAAATTCATGTTGACTTCCATGAAACCAGGATCTGCGCAGAAGTTCTTAGTAATACTCATTTGCATGAAGGTGAGCATCAACCTTTGTGTTTCAGCAAACTAGCCAATGAAGTGACCAGTTTATTAGTTGGCTGAAGGTATACACAAGGAAATTCCTATTCTTTACATGCCAATATGAACTTTTTCACTAATATGGTCTATCATACAATTTCTTTCTCTAAACACTCAAATAAGTCTTTCACTGTGTTTTACCTTTTGCTTTTCATTTTCTGAAGAATCTGTAATAAAAGCCTTTTATGCTACATACCTTAATGTAAAAAGGTATTTGGTCTCCAAGAACAACTTCTGAATGTTTCTGAGTACAGCTAGCATCCACAGTATCTTCCAGATGGATAAAATTAAGTGTTCATATCTCATCCTTTCCTACTGAATCCAGCAAGTTTTGGAACGAAACTTCATTGTTTCACATTCATCCACATGTGGCAAGGTACCTATGTAAGTCTCTTCTTAACATACATGTCAAAAAAGAGCTTAGCTAATATTATGAAGTATGCGAAACATTTGTATCAGGCTATGAAAAATATAACCTTTTTTTAACTTAAAAAGGGGCGTGTGTGCATACATATATATATAGAATATATATATATATTTCATGCACAACTTATAACACAGCTGGAGAAAGTTGTTCAGTTTTCAAAATGAGAAGCATATGGCCTTTATAAATTGTATAAGAAATATTTTGGATAACTTAAGTGTTGTGATTTACTTTACATAAACAAATAAGGAAATTTAAATTAAAAAGATAGCTGTGTGCATGGGACATAAAGCTGAAAAGCTGACTATGCTTATTGCTATTTTGGTTCTGGTAAGTGCTTCTAGGTCCTTGAATTTCTTTCAACTATATAAAACCTGGATTTACTCCAGAGCTCCACTTCTTAACTAGGACAGTTTAAAAACTAAACAAGGACTGAGTCAGTTAATTAATTTAAATGAGATTACAAATCAGAAACACATTACGTAATGTTGATTTAATTACCATTTTTTATTTACCTAATTAAAACACTCTGAAGAACAGTTCACAGTCTTGACAATGGCCGGTTGGGTGACTTGGCAGCTGCAGATCAGAGCGCTGGTGAACAGGGAGGTGAAGTGGAGCACATCCTGACCTGTGCTTCCCCAAACCATCATGTGCTCTCCCTGACAGCCCACGTGGCAGGCACTGCAGTGGCATGGCCTTGGCCAGCTAGAGTGTGGTGGATGCTTCCCAGCCACAGACTCTGCTGTGGGGCTGCAGAGTGTCCTCCATGGGACTGATGGGCTTTCAGCTGAAAGGCACGAGTTGCCTTGTTGTGCTAGCCACCGGCAAGCTTGTCTGTTGTGGAAGATACACTGAGTGTGGTGAAAGGGGCTGGCCAATGGATGAGTAGCTCTTACTGTGCCCACTCCAGAGCAAACAGATTCAAACCGAAATGAAAACAGAGCCCAGCTTCTGCCTGCTGGGTTGTCTGTCTCCCAGAGACATAAAGGCTTTCCTGAAATGGCAGGTCTGCTTAGGCTAAAACCCATCTGACTGAGCTATGGGTAGCACAGATCAATATCCTAGCTTTCTGGCATCAGCAGCTCTGTTACTCGCAGTCTTTTTCAGGTGAACATACCTTTTCATGCCGAACCTTTCCCTAGCAGCCACTCTAAACATCACCTGGCATAACCTCAGGTGTTTCCTCTCATCCTATCTCTTGTTACTTGGGAGAAAAGACCAACCCCCACTTCACTATAGCCTCCTTTCAGGTAGCTGTAGAGAGCGATAAGGTCCCCTCTGAGCCTTCTCCAGACTAAATAACCCCATTTCCCTCAGTTTTTCCTCACAGGACTTGTTCTTTAGCAAAGAAAGTAATAGGTTTGGGTATTTCATTATATGAAATCTATTATCCAGACTTTTCAGGGAAAGTATTTCCATTAAATGTAGTGATCTGTGAAAATGTGGAAAATAAACACCCCCACTTCAAGTTAGCATAGGGTGAAAACAAGAATCACACTTACACCAATTCCATTTCCATGTTTATAGCATCACTTCAATGAATATTTAATAAAATAAAACACTTTCAGCTCATTTACATTGTAAACAAACTGTCATATCACTGGAGTTAGGGTGAATAATGGTCATAAAATTGTATAATAATTCAGGGTCATCAGTAGGTAGGGTAGATAATGAAAGACATTGCTTTTGCAAAATGAAATCATTAAACTTATTTGGTAAGTTTATCAATCCAATCAGTTGTTTTGTCAGGGTAAAATAATGTAAGTAGTAGAAGGTAAGTGTAGTAAAAGTAGAAAAATAATTATTAATGGTGATGATTTAACATACACAGATGATATTATTTATTTGCTTTATGGGCTTCTGCTGGTCACATTATTTACTTTGTAAGAAAGGGAGATATCTTGGGTTTTTGTTGCCATGAATGCTTTCCTATCATGATGATGTTCTGAAAGTATTTGAAAGATGAAGGGTTGATTTGGAAAGTCTTTTCCCCATGGGGCCAGCCCAGCAGTGGAGCTGTGGACCAGGGAGGCTGGGCCACCTCCATCCTTGCAGGGTTTCGTGCCCTGACTTGGTAAGGCCCTGAGCAGCCGAATGTAATTCCACAGCTAAGCTTTCCCTGGGAAGTGGTTGGGACTGGAAAGTCAGCTCCCCACCAGACCAACAACAGACCTGGAATGCCATGATTTTCAGGGTTACAACCATTTGACTCAAGTTTGTGGTGTCAGATCATGTAATCCTGATGGATGGCAGTCTGGGAGGTAGTTATGATTCTTGTTCGTGGTAGTGACTCTGTCAGTTGTCAAGTCAGATGTTGTATAGGTATCTGAAGCCTTGAACAGCAGCAAACTGATCCATGGTACCACATGTCTCTGGTCTTTTATCCTCCCCCATACCCAAATCATGGACTATCAAAGAACAAGAGTGTATTTACATGCTAGTGAATGATTAAATTAGTGTCTGTCAGTTGAGATTAACTGAGTGCAAAGGCTGTTGCCTAGCTTGTAGCAAATGAAGAGTGAAGTGTGCTCATTGAAACCATGGAGGAAATTTATTTGGTTGGTAAAAAACATATAGAGAATCTGTTTATTTCTAAGACATGGCTTAAGAAAGTATTTTTTTTTTAGATTCTGCCTCTATTTGTTTTCAAGGTCTTTAACATTAAGCTAATGTAGAGAGCCATAAGATCAAAATTCCTTATAGTGTGGGGCATAAGGGAGGTATAGCATAACTTACATTTTAAAAACAGTATGCTCTTTTATGGGCTGAAAAATTACTACAGAGGTGAGCAATACTAAAAATCCCTCAGTAAGCTGCTGAATAGCAGTGCAACATTTTTGGCTTCTTTGGGGTGTGTTTTCTTCCTGCTCCTGCTTGTCAAAGCTAAAGTGGTGCCAAGAGTGCATCTTGACATTCACTGGATGGCAAACAATCAGCTTTTTTCCCTCTTCTCTGTCTTATGAAGCCAAGAGTGATGTACCATGGCAGCCTTTCTTCTAGTGTTCTTCTAGTTCTTCTAGTGCAGGGGAAATGGATATTTTTTATCTTACCAGCAGCAGGCCACATCAGTCAGTTTTACTTAACTGGCTGCAGTAAGGACTGACTGAAATCAGATATTCACTGGGATTGACCCCAGAAATGAAAACATGGGAAACAATTCAATATAAAATGTACCAGCTTTCTGACTCATCCTTTTATACCATCTTCTAAAACAAAGAGTGATTTGAGATGAAGGATTTGAAAATCCTGGTGGGGGCCATGTTGAATAATAATAAATTACACATAAACTGTACCAGGGTTATATGAATATCTACCAGATAAGAGGAAAGGCTGTTCATCCACGGGACGATAACGTATCAAGCCACTGACTGTTGGAACAGTCAGCACCAGAAAGAGCAGAGCAGAAGATATGCTCACTGTAGTTGTGAGGTGTACATGAAAGCCATTCTGTGGAAGTGGTATGTGCAGGTGAGCTTTTGCTCTGTAGCAGACAAGTACTTCTCAGATTTGTGTGGAAGAAATTTTCAAGAAAAACACATTGACAGTAACATTTGGGAGGCAGGTTTCTGAAAGGGACTTATATTTGAGAGCTACATAAATGGCATTGTTGAAAATTTAATTTTCATACCACATTTACATTATGGGGTTTTATTTGCTACAGAACAAAAAAGTTCACCTGTACAGCTTTGCTTGCAACTTCCAGCTTAGGAAAGTGTATATATACTTTTTAAATGTGCACAGAATTATTTGGTGGGCAAATTGAATGCAAAGCCAGCTAGACAGACAATGAGTCTGGCTTATATCTTTCCTCACCACACTGGAAGAAAAGCCTGCAATTTTTAAACTCAGGACTCGTTAATTAATGATTTTGTGCAGATGAGGACAAAGAAAGATTTAAAGTGTCTTAGCATGTCTTTTGGTTCCTTAGTTTCTGTGGCTTTCCAAAAATGTGTCTTACGCCCTCTTTAGAAGAGCATTGCTCCAATGTCTTTTTTAATTCAATGCTCTGCTTATAAATTAATTAATATAATTTATTCCTATAATTATCATGGTTCTCTTGCACTTTGCAAGGCTATTTGCATCCAGTTGAATCAGGAGAGTGCTTTATGATTACTGACACTGGTAAGAGAATCAAATGGTCACAGGCCATTCTCAGGTTTGTGTCTCATCCTGAGAATGAGGTGCTACTTTGTGCTTTAAGTGCAGATTTACATAGGCTGATAATTCTCATGCAGAATATGATTTTTTTTTTTTTTTTTTCTTTCTTAACTGCTTTATGTGAAGAGTTAGGTAAATTTCTTCTCATATTCAGCTTTTAGTGATTTTTTGCTTTCTTAACTGCTTTATGTGAAGAGTTAGGTAAATTTCTTCTCATATTCAGCTTTTAGTGATTTTTTGCTTTCTTAACTGCTTTATGTGAAGAGTTAGGTAAATTGCTTCTCATATTCAGCTTTCAGTGATTGTTTGCTTTCTCAACATCATTGAGAACCTGCTGAATATACTAGTAGCATCTACTGCTTAAAACACTTTGTGAGAATCGATCTGTAAAAATTGTGATACATATGTAGTGAACGTAAAGCTAAATCTGACTTTCAAATTATAATAATTAGTGAACTGCTTATCTCTATAACTGGACATTTCTTTACTGAGTTTCTTACTATGATATGAAAAAGAATTATTTAAAGCACTGTCAATCTTTAAATCCTGTATTCAGAAAGTGACCACATTGAAAATTACAGTCATAAAGGCAAATTGCTGCAGAAGAGTTGAAAAATATTCTTCACTTTGTGAATCTTTTTAGTAAATTTTAATACAAGAATATGTCAAAGGCTATCTTCTGGTAGGCCTCAGTAATCCCAATTCAAATTTGTGTTCCCCAAGCTAAACTGTCCAAGCTTTGTTGGGTGCATTTGCTACCAATTTGACACTTCATTTAGCCACATGTACGCTGTAGTTTTACACTAGGACAATTGCTGTGTAAAATTAATCCTCTCTGATAAACTTAATGTCAATAATGATATGTGTAGTTTGCAGAAGCAGAGAATGCCTATTAGAACAATATTGAAGTTCACCCCCTGCAGGGTGAACCTTCCCATTGCAGCTCAGGAACAACATCCAGATGAGGATCTGTATACAGAGCAGCATTGTATTTTTAACATTTCTTATAGCTGATGGAATTTTCAAATTAATGTGATTTGATTTTTTAAAGGGATGTGTTGTGTCTTACCATGAAAAGAAACAAGCATGCTGAATGGCTACATACTGTGCCATACAGTGGGACTCTTTCAAGAGTACCAAGGGCCAAAACCATGGGATGTGCAGAATCTGACTGGGAAGCCTGCCCTTCATTCTTCCTACTCTGAGTAGAGGAAGACAGAGGAAATTTCATGTGAAATTCACTATCCAGTGTGTATTTTATTGTGTGAAAGAGTGATTTCATTCACTATTGGAAAACTTAGTTGCATTTTTAGTATCATCAGGACTGGTTTTCACATGTGCTTTGATCTTTCAGCACTCTGGTAGAACCCCTGATGCTTGCCTTCTGTGACAGATGAATTCAGTAGAACTTGAACTGTGAAATGGATTTCCATCATAGATAACATATTCTGTAGAATCAAGCTTGTGTTAAACTGTTTAAGAGATATGTGTGTCAAGCTATGCTTGCTAAGCTACATAATAGATGGTAACAGAACTTCTTGTAGCAGATGGAGGGAATCTTTCATTCTAGGTTGAGGGCTTCACTGGCTTTAAGAAGAAGTGATGAGGATTGAAGGACAAGTATGTATTAATATATACTTTTCTCCTTTTTAATTTTTTTTTCTTTAATTTAGACACTCTAAGCAACAGTGCGTTCAAGAACTTTGACTTCCCTCTGGGACCCTTCTGGTGATAGCAATTTCTGCATTGCTAAGGTGCAATCTTTTTGTGGTCATATGTTGCTAACAAGCACTGATAAGTTTAAAAAATGGTATTTCAAATATAACTATAAAACTGCTCCAGTTTTAGATACGTGTATACAGAACGAATAGCTGTGTTTCATTTAGTTTCCTATTCTCTTGGCATACAAGGGTGTCTGTCATGTTTTACTTTGCTAATAACAATTTCTTGCAGTAAAGCAGGATTTGTTATATTATTTTGTTACTTATTAATGTAGGAATGCAGCAAAAAGTAAATAATTTTCGAAGCAAGTGCTTTTATGAATAACGATTTATTATTTAGTTTGTTTGTTAGCATCAAATTGCATTCTCCTGTTGATTTATTAAGTGCATATCAGCCATGTATCACTCTTCGAAGTTTTGGATGGTTTACAGGTTTTGGATTTTGTTAGTTTTTAGGTTACATAATCTTCATTTCACAATGGCAATTCTCACTAGGAACACAAAGCCTATATTGTATTAAAATTGACAGTCCTACCTTCAGTGCAGTCCTGAGTCTGTGGGAGCAATGTAAGCCTTTCTGCTTTAAGGAAAGTGTGAAGAAACAGGACTTATCACTGGAAGTGCAATTAGTTGCCTGAACCAGTACATCTTTCTGGTCAATGCTTCAGAAGAAATTACATCTGCTTTGCTGATTATGCAATATTATGTTTGAGGGATGGAGGGAAAAGGAATGAAAAGGTACCCTTGTAGATGTGTTTACAAGTTGAGTGTTTACGTGAATGTCTCTCTTGTCCTTATTCAGTCATCTATGAGTTCCTCTTATTAGGATCATTGCATCCTTCACAATGTTTCTGCTTCTGCACAAAATGGGTTACACACAGTGTTTCTTCAATAATTCCTTCATGTAGAAAATCAGGGAAATGACCTTTAAAGAACAAAGTTAAGTATTAATCTAATACTAAAGGAGTGTATGAAAGGTTGTGAGATACTTTCAAAACAAATTAGTGAAACATTTCTTTCATTTCTTTATAGATTCTGGACAACCAGGAAGTCCAAGCCACAATGATCCTGCCAAGAATCCACCAGGTAAATATAAGTTCCAGAACATGTGCATCTAACATTGTTTGAGAACAAAGATACTACTGTTAATAGTTAAAAAGAGCATACTGGTCAGCAACCTATTTTGCACGCATAAGTACATATAATCAGGACAAGCTGTGATTACTTTAGTACTTTCAAGCTGGCAATGACTCAATTGCGGCTTCATCAACATTTGTTTAAACTAAGGAATTCTTTTTTCGCTTCATGGGTTTTACAATTTTGTAAGTAAGAATGGGCAGAGGAGTAAGGCGACAATATCCCAAATTACTTTTATAAAAGTCTTCAAATGCTATGATTTTTATTTTATCTTGGACAAAACACAACTGACCTACCTCTAAAGTCTGAGATGTGAAGTTATTTTATATGTGCATTGTAAAATGCAAATATGTTCATTTATTATATTTTTCATATCAGCTTAAAACAGTTTTTGAACACATTGTTAATGGGTCATGCTACTGACATGTGGAACTTTTGGGGAGAGTCCTTTCAATGATTCTCTAAAAATAAAAATGAAAGAGAAAATAAAAACTAAGCCACACTGTTTAGACCAAAGATTCTTTGTATTTCATGGAGTTCTCCTTCTAATCAATTGGGCTGTGCTAGTAAATCTTGTAAATCTTTGTTGTTTCAAGAAGAGTTGTCCGGGTAAGATAAACAAGTCTGACAGCCATACTATCACCTCTTACTGAGCAAGGCATGACTCCTGCCATCACCATCATGCTGCATCATCTGATTTAATTTCTCAGAAGTGGTTCTCTTGAAATAAGCTGCAACTAACTCAGTTAGTTCTTTTTCTAAATGCAAAATTAACCCCACTCTGACCATGAAATAATTGTGTAATGCTGGGACGATACATAAACATTTATACTTTCCGGATCTGTCAAAAAGTTAAGGGAAATGGCCTGCATTGTGGCTGTACTGTTTTGTACTATGCATATGATCAAAGTGTCATTGTGTTTTGTATCATCAAACATCATGTGTGTTGCATGTGAATACACAAAAGTGAGAGAACCATCTTAGATCATCATACAAAAAGTTGTATTTCACTAATATAAAACCCAGAAACATATAATGGAAGATGCAGATACGTTTTTGGCTATAGGCTTCCATGCTCTTTCTTTCCAAACCACGTGGGATATTATGAGTAGGCTTTTATTTCTTTATTAAATTCGTGACATATATTGCTTAGGATAGAAGTTTAAAAATGCACAATGGTAAATTTACACCTAAACCAAGCCTGCAAACTTTCCTCACAGATAACCACAGTTTTGTAAAATTTGGAGCATTTAGCTGTAGAGCATTTGTTTTTGTTTTAGAATATCTCTGTCTGTGAGTGCAAGGAAAGCCAAATACATAGCTCCTTATCATTGTGAAGGATCCTTTGTAGCCTCTGGGTTTGGGAAGCTGAAGGTATGTTTTAAAATTCTGTTTCTAAAGTACCAAATAGCATTTGGAGGATGACAGTGAAAGTACATATTTCACTGCTGAGGATCACATTCTCGAATGAGTCCAGTCTTAACCCCAAGCTACTTGAGTGAGGTGCAGTATTACTGCCAGAAACAGAGCTTTCTTTTGGCAGTCTTGTGGGGCAAGACAAGATGCCCTTATGTTTAACAAACGCTAGTGTCCTAGAAGATAGAGGGATATAAAGGGCAGAGAAATCCATTTGCCGGTTTCATCATGAAACTTTCTACTTGAAATTTTAGCATAACACTTTCTCATGCTTTGAAGTTTCTGCTGGCAGTTGTACGCCTTTATCTTCTGCCAAGTGGGGACAGAAAATGGAAGCTGTGCTTTGCTTCCCTTGAAACCCTTCATTTAAGCAGAGACATAATTGAATGTCATCTGTATATTTGAGGATACATGAACTTCCAGCATCATTTAGCTTTCCTGTGTAATACTGCCTTGGGATTAGACTGGCAGGGAGAAAGTGTTGAGGTTTGTGGGACTGCGGAATACAGGACTTCTAGGCTGTGCAGGAGAATGAGAGGGAGTTGCACTCCATTCAGCTTGTCTGGGAAGAGGGCTGCTGTCCTGTTCTTTCTTACTAAACTTCACATGAGTCTTACAATTAGAACCAGGCAGTCACTTGTGTCAGAGCCTCAGAGGATATCCACTCTGAGGTTTGTTTTCAGTCCCAGTCCAGGAGCACTTTGACTGGCAGTCCCAGGGGGTTTGTTCTATCCTGTTTCGGTCTCATGCCTGTATGTCAAGGAGCCAGGGCACTGGCAAGGGATAGGTGCTGTTAGCTTTTGTATGCCACTACCTTCTCAAAGACATTGCCAAGGAAGAAGACTTTGGAAACTGAGTTGGCAAAGTTGCTGGTGTTAGAAGTGGGTTTTTCTAGGTTTGGCTAGACTGTTGCATTCTTTAGGGTGTCTGGTAATTTGCTGTCTTAACCATGGAGAGAGGGTAATGTCACTTGCCAAACAAAAGAACATTAAGAGTACTTTCTGGAATTCTTTACAATATGTTCCTAAAAATACACTGAATACTTTGATAGCATAATGCAGTCCTAAGATGGTGCAGCTTGTGGTGAAAGTGGTATGTAGTTTTTGTATCAAGATCCAGGGATATCCTCCTCTAAGTTTTATTTTTCAATAACTTTCATCTGGTATATTTCTAAAGAATGAAACTTGCTTTTCTGAGAGCTGGGTTGTAAAAGTCACTTCTCTGCAGGGATAGCTATGTAAATTCCAGACAGACAGATGAGCTGAGCTGGACTGAACTGAACTTACATGAGTTTGAACACTGCTGTTGTCCACATCACTCATTAAGTTCCTGGAATCTAAACGTTTATGTTATGCTAGCATGATGTTATTTATTAAAAGTTTACATGGTTTCAAAGAGAAAATGGATGTGTTTGTGGATCCATTGAGGGTGACGAAACAGATAGAAGCTCACCTGCATGGTAAGTTCTAATAATGAAAATACTTGCAGCCTTGCACACTATCAGTCAAAAAAAACCCAAAAACAATCAACAAACACTGCTGGCCTGCTCTGCTTCATACTATTCTGCTGGGCATCTGCTCAGGGCTACTTCTGAAGTCAGGCTTTTGAAGTTTGGCTGTTTCAGTGTAATGTTGCATTATTCGCTTCCTGCAAGTCCTGTAGGTCTTTTATGTACCTAAAGAAAATGTAAAAAATAAGCCTACCTGAACATGTGTGTCTTGAAATACCTGCAAAGGTGTGGGAGGATATGTACTGAAGAGCAAATGAGGGATCTTTCAGTAAGTTCATCTGTTAGGCATAAGAAAATTATGAGGGTGAGTAGAAAAACATCTAGAACCACTAGTAAGCCAATGATATTGACCATAACTATTTGTACTCCAGTGATACAACCATTACAAGACAGTTCTTCTAGTAGATTTTCTAGGTTTTGTTCTGCTTTATTATTTTTTTCCCTTACTGCCTGCTGGCCAGAACTGTTTGATATTAATAAAGTTAGTTGCTATCTGCTGTTGGTGTGAGGTTGCTGCTTGGTAGACTTTATTTATTTATATTAACAATATAAATTAACAGCATTAACAATGCTAAACAACTGTTTAACACCAGTTATTTAGCTGGTCAAAGGAATATTTTCATATAAATTTGCAAACTCTATAACATCAGTCAGAGCTGAATGAGGAATGAAGATGACTCTGTTTTGAGTCTTTGTGCTGATGAATATTCCCTTATTTCTATGGGGTGACACACTTTTAGACAGAGAGGCTGAGAAATTATCTCTTCACCTTTCATTCCTTCTTACTGTTTTCTTTCTTCTTTCCCCCACAGTAACCTGTGATATGTTGTCGGGGAACCCATCTAGTGAGAAAATTCTTAATCTGAATGAGGCATAGAGTCATAGTATAGTTAGGGTTGGAAAGAACCTTAAGATCATCTAGTTCCAACCCCCGTGCCATAAGCAGGGACTCCTCACACTAAACCATGCTACCCAAGGCTTCGTCCAACGTGACCTTGAACACTGCCAGGGATGGAGCACTCACAACTTCCTTGGGCAACCCATTCCAATGCCTCACCACCCTCACAGGGAAGAATTTCTTCCTTATATCCAATCCTCCTCTAAACCTCCCCTGTTTAAGTTTGAACCCGTTATCCCTTGTCCTGTCACTACAGTCCCCAAAGAAGAGTCCCTCCCCAGCATCCCTATAGGCCCCCTTCAGATACTGGAAGGCTGCTATGAGGTCTCCGCGCAGCCTTCTCTTCTAGTGCGTGTGAATCTCCATCCCCAGCCACACTGCTCTGGAATTGGTTTTACCCTTCTGTTTTAATCAGGAATTTTATTCTGGGAACCATTTCCAAAGAAGGCTTGAGTGAAATCAGCATCTACTAATTTTTATTTTTTTTTCCTAATTAAAGAAGGTGTTGCCAAGAAGCTTGCAACCAGCCTCACCTGTCTCTAAATATGCAAATCTTTCTTGCAGCTGTAGAGCCCCAAAGGCTTTTTTGTGCTTTCATATGGGCTAGCAGCCATAAGGAGAACATTCTTTTTGGATCAAACTCTAAGTAATGTGCAATAAATTTGCCTGTATATGACTGATTTAGATAGAAGTATTTCAGTTTGCAAAATGTATAGTTTCAGAAATAATCTCTGAAGAATAACGTGTTCTCAACCTTTGCTCTCTTTTGGAAATGCAGTAAGCAAATGACTAAGTTTTGAATGACTCAGAACACAGATGGTTTCATTATTTTACTGTATTGCCAGTTATCCTCTTGTGGATGGGGAATTAGCCCCCTAATTAATAGGAATTGAAGAGATATTTCCTGTCCTTGTCATCATAAGTGGCTTTTCTTGTGGAAGCAATGATGCCATACCAGCAGTTTGGGGATTCAGACAGAATTGTGTTTGAACATATATTCACATCGCCTTTTCAGCATGGGAGTGGGTATTCTGAAATGCTTGCTGTTTTCTGTATGCCTGCAGCCATGCCATCTCAGATAGTGATCTTCAAATAAAACAGGTTGGGTTTGGTCAGGGCTTGATTTTCTGTGGAGTTCTCCCTTTCCCAAATGTTCTATGAATTAGTAATGCCAGTGATTGAGAGGTAATGCTCTTCCTTGTCAGCCTCTCAGCCCAAAGCCAGGTGAAGCATTCTGAGAGCAGTGTGCAACTGTGCTATCTCGACAATCAGAAGCCTGTACAGATCATAGAGCCTCTTTTTCCAAGAGGAAACGTTTTTGGCCTTGTGTACTGGTTTGAAATCTGGTGTGGGTAATTGCTACTGTCTACCAGCTTAGCATTACCTCTGAATTTTCATTTGCATTGACTATCCTTCTGTATGAACTTGCAGTATAAATGTTCTGTGATTACTTCTGATGTCATGTTTTCTTGTGATGCCACTGTGTTCAGTGGTGAGTGCATTTTTTTTTCCCTTCAAAACATGCACAAGAATTTACTAAAACCTCTTACATTACCAGTTAGAATTCCAGAAATCTACATTAGCACCAGAAAATTCCTCTTTGGTACCTGCTAGTCCTATAGCAGCTTAAAAATATAGAGCTTCCCCAACCTATTTTTAAATCTTGGCTGTAGTTTGTATATAACCTGAGACCCTCTGGACTGAAAGGCATTAAGCATTCATGTTTACTTTCTGTTTCTTGCTAGGTTTTGGGTAACTGACTATTTGGATTACTGTATGTGTATTCCATAGTCTACTAAACCAGTTGTTTACTTCTATAAATTTCTCCAGCATTGAAGGATATTATAGTCCTGGTTATTACTTTGAGTTTATTGAAAACCTCTTTCATTTTTGAAAATGGCACAGGCAGGTTCTTAGTTCCTTATTGTGTTAAAAAGTTCAGTGGAGCCAGGGGATCTTTTTGCAACATATTTTTTTCGTATCCCAGTTACAGCAACTTTCAAGAAAAAAAACCCCAAACAAACTGGGTATGCAACATGGCCAGAGACAATTGTGCAGCAACCAAACTAGCCTCATTCTCTGACCAGATCTTAGTTCAACTTTTTTAAATGAAATCACTGCTGAAATCTTCTTTGTCATTGCTTGGCTCATATTATCCACCTTTAACTGCCTATAATAATTCTGGTTTAGTGGGAACCTGTTTCGGGTAGTCTTTTTAAGATAGTGGCTTCAAAATACATGCAATAAGAAAACAAACTGCAAGTATGATGACTGTATGTATGGCAGTCTGAGACTAAGTTCTCACTACTGGTTCTGACTGTGAATAGTAGCTGTATGCCACTGGGATTCCTGCTATTAAAGAGCTTCCTATAGAAGTCAGGTATTGCAGAGAGCAGCAAGAGCTGATCCTTAAAAAGTCAGTTTTCAAAGACTCAAACAAAAGAAGCTATACAGTGAAATGATTTAGTTTAACTGTAGCAGTTTCAGAAGTCAAACCAACCTGTGGGAGCACCAAGAACATTAAGTTGCATAACTAGCTCACTGCTAGTATTTTGCACGGAAGCTTCCAGCCTCTCTTCTCACAGTAGCTTAGACAGATGTTGAACCTGTCTCACTTGCAAAAGTAAGTAGAGTTAATATCCAAAATAAATACCCAAATATACAAAAATAAAGGTACAGTAATACAAATTGTTTCCTGCACTAATTGGATCCTTACTTCTGTTTTGCAAGTTGCTCAAAATCAAAGCTGTATCAGTGAAAAAACTAGATGTTTAACGATGCCAGGAAGCAATTTTATGTTTTGGCACTAGTCAATATGCAACAGAATGTAAACAGACGTTCTATTCATAAAAATACAATGAAATCAGAAGACATAAAAAAGCCTGGTTAAAGATTTGTCAAGCCAGACGTCACTGGTAAGCTTTTAAGTAATGTGAGAACAGGCCTTTTATGGTACATGTTAGTGCAAACTGAAAATATTTTTCAGTAGGTTCAAACAACTTTCCCTCCCCTGTCTAAGTCCTAGCATGATTAAAAGCTATACTTGAAGCTCTTGAAGTTATAGCATAAGAACAGAATGAAATATATATATAAGGACTCAGAATAACTTCTGCTGCAGTTGAAGGCATTACTGAAGGTTTCTCTTTTTACTGACTGTATGAGAGGAAGCTTGATCAGAATTGCTGTTAAGCTTAGCCTGCTTGCATTTAATTCTTGATGATACTGGTATGGTCATTGTAGTATTTTTTGGAAAATGTATTTTTTCAGAACTGAGTCTGTATACATATGAGGACTGAAGGCAGATTTTTATGCTGATCCCATACAAAACCTAAAAGGAAATACAGAAAAGAACCCACTCTTATATATAGGTTTTGGAAGTTACTAACTGTTCATATAGAATTGCACTATAATGTTTCTGGCAGAAATTATGGTTTGTTTTAGAACTAATCTGCGTTTTTAAGTGTAATGTATTTCATGGAGTGTTTTAGAACATGAGGGTACTCAGTGCTTGCATTAGGTTTGAGCAATGGTTTAGTGTGAGGTGTCCCTGCTTATGGCAGGGGGGTTGGAACTAGATGATCTTAAGATCCTTTCCAACCCTAACTATTCTATGATTCTCTAATAAAGACAGAAAAGTGTTATCATGACCATCGAAAGATGGTCCTATAAGGAATACAACAATAGGCTGGTATCAAGTGCTTTAGTTTCTGTACTGAGCAGATAAGAATCACACACTAAGAATGCTAATTTAAGGCTCTTTAACATATAAATGCAGGCAATGCATTAGGGAATACTTAATAAAAAAAACCAAAAACAACAAAACAGCACAGTAAGAGCTACACTGTATGGAATATCATCACATATCTTTTTCTTTCATGCAATGTGATATTATAAATATGAATTTAACTTTTATTCAGTAGGGAGATCAGCTTCTCAAGGTAAAAGCCAGTCCTGCTTTATACTGTCTTGCTGTTTATACTTTATCATTTGTAGAGTGCATATTTCTGCAACAAATTACAGTGGTTTAATGGCACAGAACATTTTCTTATTGCACAGCTGGGAGTTCTGTAACACCCTCACCATGGGTTTTTCTTCCTAACCAGTTGAGGTTCACTGGTGCTGGAACTGAACATACTGTGTTTATTTTTCTGCACTCAGAAACACCACTGGAATCCACCTTCCCTGTTAGGACCATGCAAGGCAGGGTGAAATCTGGGTGTAGGAGAGTGATCCACCAGTCAACAATACATCCTTTGGTGAGGGGCTGATAAGTAGTGGTACCACTCATGGCAGAATTTTTTCCCTGCTTCCATTTCATTATTACAAGAAGAAAAATATGTTAGATTTTTGTGTTATGTGGGTATTCTCAGTATTGCCAGTGACAAAAGCCTGATAATTCATGAGAGAAGGCTGAAGATTAAACATCTGTCTATATTTGTGTGCACATATACATCTACACGTATGTGCTTTTACTTATAAAATCATACATGGGAACTTTCCTTGAATATCAGCCTTGGGCTTTTTCTCATTGTAATTGTAGCTTGACCAATCTACACTTGGTTGTATCTCTGAAGTTAGCCTAACTTGAATAAGGGAAGTTGCGCTTCAAAGTAGTGATATTTGGATAAGCAGCAGAGAAGTTCAGTCTGGTCTCATCACCAGCTCCAGAGCTGGCTGCATGTTTGTACATTGGCTTTAAGCCACACATTGCTTGCAGGCCAACTAAAATCAAGAAACCAGATTTTTGTTGGGAAATCTTCCTTCATGTACTATTGCAGATTTCTTTTGCTGGAGGAAATAGGCAGAGAAGGGAAAAATTGCTGTTGTCAGAGAAATTATTAGTGTTCATCCATTTTGCCCATTCTTAGGTTAAAAAATGAAAACTGGGAAAGAAGGGAAAAAGAAACATTAGCTCTTCACAATTTTTTTTATGGTGTGGGTACACCAAGTTATGTTAAATAAAGAAGTAAATACTTGAGAAGCCGTGTCATGTTTTGATCCACACAAACGCATGGAGAAAAGGTGCGAGAGAATGTAGAAGATGAAAGAGAAAGGCTGTTACTACTTACAAACTGCAGATGAGTAAGGTTGCAGGGATGCTGGCAAAATCCAGGTGAAGGACTATAGGAGAGGCAAAAAGTAATGGACTTGGAAAGAAGCTGTTGAAAATTAGATGGAGAGTAATGTGAAAGGAAGTAAAGAAATAAGAGAGAGAGATCTGCAGAGCTTCTAGTGGAAATGAACACATGCAGGGATGTCCTGTGAAGTGATTTTGACTGGAAGATGAGAAGATGGTGGTATTGGCATAACATCATTCAGAATGATTCCATGGGCCTATGGTGCTCTGCATGCCCCTGTACTTGCTCCTGGGTTGGCTTTTCAGTTGGGAAAAGCTGACGTTCATGTATAGGTGTAACAGCATAACCCTCATAACAGAGATGTCAGGAAATGTGCTCAGTTCCATGCACTCACATTGTTTCAGTTTAAGTTGTTAGGTGCTGTGTTTATACCTGCACAGGTATATAAGATCAAAGATGCTGGGCAAGGTGGCTGTGTGGGCCTAGTAAAATTGTTAGTAAGCAGTGAAAACTGCTCTTTTTATCTCTGCCTCACTGACCCTGAGAAGTAAGTAGAGATTTCTCCAGATGTACTAAGGACAGATCTCTCAAGTGAAGTGTGTCACTTTTACAGTCACTTTTCTGATTGTAATGGCAGTGTTTTTTTAAGTTACTTGAAGATGAGAGCAGTAATTGCCTAAAGAAACCTAAAGAGAATAGTACTGAACCATTCTTTTCCAAATCAGTAAATATTCCAGAAGGTGCATTTTTTATCTGTTTGATTTTTTAGACATTTAAGTGCTTTTACTTATTTAAGCATTTGAAACAGAAAATTGTCAGTGTATTTCCAAAAGAAAAAGAAAGCTGTGTTTATTCAGGAAAGAGAACAGAGAAAACACAGTAAGAAATCCGCAGTGCATCGTCTCACATAAAAGCAAATAAGAAAGTAATACTGTTGGAGCAGAAATGTGCATCAAGTATAGATCTAAATATTTCTGTTGGTAAATTGTTCGCATTCCTACCTGGAAAGACTGTGATGTCATGAAATCCCAAATTACGTCAGGTCAGCTTATGCGGTGATTATTGATGTAAGCCTTCCACAGAAACCTGACTTTCTCAGTTCCCTTTTTATAATGTTATCTAGTTACACTGTGGAGATAAGTCTTGATTATCAGCTATTGTTCACTGCCATAATCCAATTTGTGCCTGAATTTCATGGCAGGAAAAGTATATCATATACATTTATCTCAGAATAAGTAAACAATGCAAAACCAATAATAGATGGTTTCTTTAACATAGGTTTCTAGAAGTATAATTCAGCATTTACACACAAAAAAAAAAAAACCAACACCCCCCCC